>VYZM01002539.1:121954-136582 GCA_013398915.1 Dromas ardeola | reverse complement strand
CGGGCTCGTCCCCTGGCCCGCAGCTCCGCCGGCCGCTCCCCGCCTGCGGTGGGGGGGGTTGGCTCGTTGCGACGTAGGCGAGGATGCCTGTGCCCCAGCTGCCTTGTGCTGGGATTTTTACCGTCTGACTCCGCGGCGGGAGCTGGCCCTGCCCTGGGGGGCATCCTCTGCCTTGGGTGGGAGCACCTCTGCGTTCCTGGTCGCCAGGGCGGCACGCCGATAGCCCGGCGTGAGAAACCGGGCTTTCCCCCCCCATGAGAAACCCTTCTGCTCTTTCTGCTGCATTTCTACCTCGGTTCTAGGAATTTTAAATGCTGTCCTGGCTAACAGAACTACTCTTGTCAGTGGTAATTACCAGCCTGGCAGAGTTTCTAACTGCCTTTTTCTTCCTCTACAAAGTCTCTTTTGATTATCAGGCTGTCCTGGTTTTGTGCAAAGGAATGTCGCCTATTTAGATGCCTTTCATAGCAACAGATATGTGGCAGCTGAAGGCTGGTCCAGCAGTATTTTTGGATGTAGTACCCAAACTAGGTAGTCTAGTCTGGTTTTAGGGCACAGAATAGCCAGTCTGGGATAAGTTTCTGCCTGACTTCATAGGTTGGCAAATTCAGCAGAAAGCCTGAACGCTGTCACCTGTGAAATGTTCATGTTATTCCAACAAAAGGCAAATAGTCTTATTATACCTATAAATACATTTTTAATTTTGCCACACTGTTTTCTGCAATAGGACTTTTTGTGGGAGTAAGTTGGAGGGCTCAGCTGCCAGCCGTGGGGTTGGAGATGTATTTCTTGTCATGAATTTCTTACTTCTCAGTGTAATGGACTCATCCCTAGTCTTGCATTACCAAGGCTTACTGAAGTCAGCAGACTTTGAGGCAGATCGCAGGTAGGCAATCAGGAGATAAGGGGAAAATAGGAGGAACCTTTCAGCATTGATTAATGCCACATATCCAATTATCCTCTGTTACCTAAACTGTATTTGAGAACTTAACTAGCAGCGAAGTCTAGACAGTAATCAATTACAATAAATTTTTCCTTAGCTGAAAGCAATGCCAAGTTCGGCTGATAACACAGAGATTTTTCTGCCAGTTAATGGGAAAAAAAAGTATGTGTTTTTGTATCGGAAAAGAACCCAAGTGCAGTTTATTTCTAGACAGTTGCTGCAGTTTTTTAATAACAATGTGTCGTCTGTGTTTTTCTTATATCTTTCACAATAGTAGTGGACGTACCCCTCAGAAGAGGTAAGGATTTTTGCCTTTTTCACCGAGCTTGCATGAGTGTTGAGTTACCAAGAGAAACACAGGTTGTGCCTAGAGATACATTTTTGAATACTGCCTTTGCAGTACGGCTGGTTTTAATTTCTGTGTAAAATGTTAGCAGACTCTGTGATTCTGCGTACTTACCTGTTCAAAAATCTCAGTACGACAGGTGTTTAAATCATCACTCTTAGCGTGGCCATGCAGAAACATAAAAGGATAAAGAAAAGCCAGCATATATCCCATAGAGGGGTTTATAATGACCTGTCCACACATCCCATTTGTTCTGCGTACATTGCGAATGTTGCTAAATGTTTTTCTTCTGTAAAAAGATGTAGATTAGCAGATTGTGTCTGCCCCCAATATTTACTAAGTAAAACAAAACTGTTTGTTTCCACAGTCTAAATATTGGGACTCTTCTGCTGAGAAACATTCAAGTGCATAATTTTAGATTATGAATCTTTTCACTTTGGTCTTCACTTTCCTTGTAATCAAAATAAGCTATGCTGCTTCATGCATGAGAAAGTCCTTGCCTTATGATAGTCTGCAAACAGACATTGTTTACTTCCTGGGCAGTCAGTAAGGTTACAGTGCAGAGCAATGCGTCCAATTGGACTATGTGAACATGTCCTGATACACTGCAGTATATACTCCATGAAACTTATATATACCCCAGAAGATAAATGATTGTTATCTCTGCTTGCGTAAGGGAATCTCTAATTTTATCATTTAAATTCCTAAAAAAAAAAAAAAAAAGGCACCTCCTTGAATCATTGTAAAGGACCTCTCTTTTTAAAAGGTTGCACGTCAGCTTGCTCTGTGGCACAGCATTGCTTCTTTGTAAGGAACTCCTAGGGTCTTCGAGTCGCAGAAAATTCATGAGGGACCTGAGCAGTGCAGGACATGAAGGAACAGTGCTGTGCAGATCAACCTTATCTCTTAAGTGCAGAAAGAAAAGTTTGGAGATGCCATTTGCCAGCCCAGTAATACAAGAGGCTTTTTACCTGTGTTGTATTTTCCGTATAAGCTATCATGCAGTGCAAAACTCAACCGAATGGAGTATTAGCACTCACTTTTGTTACTAACAGGCATAGTTTCTGTAACAAGTTTCTTCCCATTTCTGCAGTTTGCCGGGGTGGAACACAGCGACCGTGCTACAAAATAGTTTATTTTCACGATGCTTCACGCAGGATCAGCTATGAAGAAGCACACCTTGCCTGCAGAGCTGATGGTGGACATCTTGTCAGTATTGAAACAGAAGCAGAGCAAAGACTGATTGAAAAATTTATTGAGAGTCTCTTAGCTTCTGATGGAGATTTTTGGATTGGGCTTAGGAGGAAAAAGGAGGAGGTAGACAATAGTACAGAGTGTCAGAACCTCTACTCCTGGTCAGATGGCAGCTCATCCAAGTTTCGGTAGGTACCTGTGAGTGAGACTGGGAAGCAACCTGGTCTGGGACTGTTACCTGCCTTTAGAAATCAGAAAGGATTCTTTCAAAAGAATCAAGCAGTGTTGTCCCAGCTGTTGTCTGTGTTCCTTCTGCAGTCACTGAAGAGTGGTAGTTCCTCCAGAGAGCAATTCATCCCATCCAGGTGTAAGGGGCAGAAAAATTACCCTCTAGAGACCTTGCTCTCTCTCTGTTGCTCTGTATAACACATCTAGAGTGTCTAGCTTGGGATAGATTGATAATTTTTGATTGCTAAAAGGAGGTGAAGAAACAAGCAATCTGGTCTTAAAAATTTCCAAGTAGGCATGTACAAAATACGTGCTTTGACCTGAAGGTTCCTGCGCTTCAGATCCCCTGAAGTTTTGTCCCTGGTGTCCTGAGCAATGGGCTCTTCTCCTTCTGCTTGCCGAGGGAATACCATTTTTTCCTGTGAGGCAGTAAAATTAGAGACCTGCAGTATTTATTGTAGACATGAAAAATTAAAATTTTCACAACGCTTACTAGATTTCTGCATCCTTGTCTTAAGACAAGTGGAACCACAGCATTTGCTCTAACTAAAATATAAAGGCAACAACATTTACAAACAATACAAGTTTGCTAGAGTTGTTTTCACTACTTTCGCATTTCTGTTCAGCGTGGAACCAAAATATGTTTATCCTCAAAAGTTCTGCTAAGGTATGATTTGATTTCAGTCATGATTCGTGGGGACACACACGACAGGGACGGGGACTAGGAGAGGAAGGAAGTGAGGGAGGAATACAGTATTGTAATGATTGAAAAATTACTGCTTTAACATGTATGGGGGTTTTCCCATGTTGAGTACTTTGGTATATCTGTAATTCTTTATATTGTATGGATCAGCTTTCAAAAGTGCTTGGCATGCAGAACATTGCTTGTTCCAAAATCAGTGGGTATTGAACATTTTTCAAAACCAGGACACAGTCTTAGAAGTGTTCTCCAAGATGCATAAAATGCCTCTTCAGTAATGATTGTATTACAGAGTGCTATAATAGAATCGACTTCCTGTGTGCCATTTGGAAAGGCCTACACAATTCTTCAGTGGTGAAGTTGATTACTACCAAAAAAAAAAAAAAAGAAAAACAGATCCTGCTTTAGCTTTTTCATTTTCTTATTAAATAGGTGTCAGAATTTTGCAGGCATTGGGTACTGAGGCTGGAGAGCAAAAATAATTTTGCTAGATGGTTTTGCGCAGGTCTAAAATTATGTAGAGAAAATCAAAGTTCTCCTTGAGCTTTTACTCAGCCTTGCAGAGGAGTTTCAAGCAGTGAGGTACTTGACCCTTCACTCCCTAATATTTGTTGAACACATTGCTCGCTGAGTTTTCTCTGAAAATTAAGAATTCCAAAAGGAGAAGATACACTGTAAATAATTGTATTGTTATTGTCCCTACTTTTACACAGTGGAAGCAGGGGGTGAGAGTGGGGTCGGGTGCGCTGAACTGTAATCCTCTTTGATTCTGCCCTCTGTGGTGCCCTGTGTGCTGTATTCCCATCTGAGCTTCTGCAGTACCATAGAAAGTAACGTCAAGTCTTGCATGACATGTTTGTTGTATTTTCTTAGGAACTGGTATGCAGATGAGCCATCCTGTGGGAGTGAAATCTGTGTTGTGATGTACCACCAACCATCTGCCCCACCAGGTGTTGGAGGTCCTTACATGTTTCAATGGAATGACGACAGATGCAACATGAAAAATAACTTCATTTGCAAATATTCTCTTGGTAATGAGTCATTCTGTCACTTTAAAAACCAAGGTGCTCCCGGTCCTCAGGAGGAGGTATGAGGAGATTGCAGTAGCAGATAGGGAAACCCCTTCTTACCTTCACTGGAAGGATCTGGTGGGAGACAGATATCTTTAAATTTATGCAAGTCCTGGGGAAAACGATGTCGGTATCTAATATCTGTAGCTACTTGCCTTGTGGCTTATATGAATTCTCAGAGGATTTTTATAAAGTATTTGAGATCTCAAATGGGGCCTGAGGGAGAGAGAACACTAAAGAAGCATGCTTATGTTATTCGACTATATTCAGTATGCTTGGTCTCCCTTCTCAAGCCTACGAAGAAATTGTGCATATCTTTTTTTCTTTTAGAGAAACCAACAAATGCTCCAATAGAGAATTCTCGAAGAGGTAAGTTATAGTTATTTGTTTGGGGCCTTTTTTAGTTGTATGCTAACTTTCAGTAGAAATACTCTCTGTTACATTCATTGTCAAGGACACTTACAGACTGAAAACATACTGAGCAAGAAGCTTCCTTGCAGTTTGCACTTTCCTCATGCTATTTTGTAATGCATTCTGCAGGAACACAGTGTGGCTGTTGTTGATGCAGTATCTGGGACTGCTGGTCATGCTGCAGGAATTTAAGCAAGAGAGTACCAGTATACCTTACACGTCTTTGCACCTGGCAGTCTCTTCAGTCTCCTCTCACCCTCACTTTTTATGATTTTTAAACTCTTTCAAGTAACATCTGCAATATTAATTAAGCTGCTTCTTTCCAGATGTTGCAACAGAGCCCTTGAACCCAGCATTCCCCGGAGAACATCATAGGAAAGATGCTAATGTAACAATTGTAGAAGCCAAAGGTACGTTGTGCATTCAACAGCTGGCCTGTTCTCTAACTGTGCAGACACACATTTCTCACGTGTGGCTGCAAACAGTCAACACTTCAGTTTGAAGTGTTTGACTCTGAATGTAGAAGACTGAATTCAGTCAACTGCATCTGAAGAAAAACAACCACCATCCCTACCAAAATGTTCTAAATCTAAAGCAGTGCAAAGTATTTTGGATCTGAAAAAGGTACTTTTAATTTGTTGATCATTTTTGAATGTCTAAATTGTTAATGTTTAGTTAGTAAGTCTATTATTAACTATCAAAAACTTGCTATTTCTTCTTCCCCCCTTCAAATTCACAGATCATAAAAGACATTTTGGTCTCTGAAGTCTTTTGGCTGGGGATTCCTAAGCTGTTAAAAGACAGCATATTTCATTAACTTGCACTACTATTGCCGCCTTACAGTTAGACAGTGAGGCTTGTTGGTTCCTCATCTTGAAGATTTGAGCTGATTTTTACTTTAACCTGCTTAACTAGATGATCAGTCTCTGTTAGACTTTCTGCCTTTGAGAAGAAGTAGATACTGCTAGATTATGAACAAGACTAGAAGCCCATTGAGGTGTGATGATGCTGCCTTTTGCAACTGTTAGGGTTTTTGTTAAGTTCTCTGCATGTCAAATGCAACTGGCAGTGAATAAAAGCTGGAATCTAATTTTTACCCCTAGAACCTGTGCAGAGTCTTGCCTACATCCTTATTCCCAGCATTCCTGTGCTGCTTCTCCTGATGGTTGCTGCAGCCATCTTCTGTTTTTGGCTTTTTGTGAAGAGGTATGTGACATTTTTATGTAACAAGTGAACCTGTGATATCTTGTCCTGGCAATCATTTACAGCTAGCTTCAGGACCCTGTATAATGCTCCGGAGAGGACTGCTTTTTAAACATTGATTTGTCTGAAAGCAGCATGGGTGCTCCAGGCTGAGTTACTTGTGAAGTAAAATTTTAAGTAAATCACATTATGCCGTTTTATTACGTTCACAGACATGTAGTAGTTAGGGGATAGTGTAAAACAAGATGATGATTTTGAAGTGTTAGTACTCAAGTTAATTCTTATTAAAGAAAAGATTTGAATTATCAGAAAATCCCCTTCAAAAGGGAAAAACATAATAATAGAAATAAAAGGATATACATTTGGAGCAAATAACGTTTACCAACATTTCCCTGCGTGCACAGTGCCTCTGGTGGGAGTGCTGGCCGTGGCTTTGGGAGTGTCAGTGGCGAGTTTTGCTGCCTCAGCCTCCCAACCGGCAGCAGAGCGCAAGGGTACCTCAGCAGTTCTGCCATGGGACTACCCCAGGTGTGCAGCCTACTGTCACGCACCTGGAACGGCAAGTAATAACAAATGTTATCCTGAGTACAGGCTCTGAGCGTCAGCTTTCCTCCAGGGTTATGATTAAATTACTGTAAGAGAGTTGTGGTACTGTTTTGTATTTGCCTCTGTAAAAAAGCATATTATGACTTGTGCTCTTTCCTCCATCCCTAAGGAAACAGGAGCAAATAGATGCAAGCCCAAAGGAGGAAGATGCGTGGCTGTCTAACTGCAGGAGGAACAGTCCAGATCTGGATATTTACAAAGTAATCAAGAAGCAATCAGAAGCAGATCTGGCTGGAACCAGGCCTGACACTAAGAATTCTTCCTTCCGTACACATGAAGATAAGGTGCTTGACAGCCTCTCTAGGGATTATGATGACGCAGCAATGAATACATCAACAAGTGGCTTTGTGACATTGGCCAGTACTGAAAGTGGCTTTGTGACCAATGATATCTATGAGCTGTGTGGAGATCGTGTGGGGAGGAGCAAGGAGTCAGCCTGGGTGGAGAATGAGATTTATGGATATTAAGAAAATGGACCAAAAAACCCTGGAATATGGAAGACACAGTGTGTATCAATGCAAGTTAACCTGCCCTCCCTATGCACTTGTTTTAATAATAGTATATGTGATGTTTATCCTGGTTTCGCATTATCCCTATATTCTTCTCTTTTTTGAAAGAATATGGGTTTTTAAAGATCCATTTGATCTTTATCAGTACCATAAAGATAAATTTGAAAAGGATGTATATATTTTGGGTTGCATCGAGCCCCCTTTTGCCCCAGGAATGGTTTGTTAATAGGCCTGATTCTTTTCTGTACTCCAAAGATATGTCTTTGGAACTAAAGGACAGTCCAAAATCCCTATTTAACTGACCTGCTCCTCTTCAAAGGTGCTAGAAGTCAAAAGTCAATCACTGGTGACACTTGGTTTCTCATAGGTGTTCCCAAGAAAGCTGCTCCCAAGAAAGTTGTAGGTTGGTGGTTGTTTCCGTGTCAGCCCATATCCCAGCTGTGTTGGCCTTCCTCACCATATGCCTATGACACTGACAGACACTTCACTAGGAGAGTACCGTGGTTTCTGCTTCTTTCCCTCCCTCCTAGTTCTTACTGCCAAGGCAGCATGTGTGAGTCACAGCACGTAACTGTGTGTTACTTACGCCATTAGGTTTGTTTTTAAAGGATCCCAGCAACTACTTTGGTGTCATAAGGCTAACTGTGTTCCCTCACTTATCTTCTGGCAAAAGGAATTGCAAAGCAAGGAACAAGGGTCTTCTCTGCAATGCTAAAGGAAGGGAATGGTGTACCGCAAAGCATTCTCATTGGTCTCGGGCATTACAGCAGCCTGGTTAGCAGTCCAGAGATGTGCTAGTTTGGCCTAAATGACAAATGGAGTACCAATTCCTTTCCTGTAGGAAGACTAGCCGGTTGCAGTTTCATTCTAGATCTTTTTCATCCTTGGACCTGTGACGTGTACTGAATTCCATGAAGACTGACATCCTGATGTTAATCTTCGTAGAGATGGGGTTTATGGAAAGGTAGGTGAACACAGAGTTGGATTAAAAACAGCCTTTTGACAGGTAAACTAAAGAATCATGATAGTCAGTTATAATAAATCACTTGTTGCCTATTTACAGGGACTTCACATATTCCGGTACATAGGTTAAATGAGTGTTAAGGTGAGGTACTGAGGATAGTTCATGGAATTTCCTCTCTGACAGTGGGAGGGAATGCTATCTTACTTTACCATAGATTTTTAAGGCGCCTTTTTGACTAAGGTGCCTTTCTGACTATTGACTAAGTCAATATTAGTACCTTCCATTCTTCTGCACTTTGGAGGAGAAGAAACGAATGGCATCAGGGCATAGTAAGTGCTACACAGTTAAATAAAAATTCAGGTTAAATGAGAATTTTCCTTTTAGATAGGGGGAACAAGCAAGAAGATGAAGTGACAGCTTTTACCTTAGAAAGAATTCGTGGTCTGTAGTTCACTGCTTGACTTCTAAGAGAAAACGACAAGAGATGATCCTTCACACTAAGGGTTTTTTCAGATCCTCATCTCTGTTTCTCTGTTATTTGCAGCACATCTAGTAAAGTTGTTAAGGAGCTAGGAGAAATCAAGAGTGTGCATTTGCTGTGGAAGTGGTCCTCTCCAAATGTCTGCAGAAGCAACTTCAGGTTGGAGTTTTATCCTCTCTAAGGATAGGCTAACAGGATATATCTAGTTATTTTTGCCAGCTGGACATAAATATGAGATTTCTGGTGCAGGAAGTTAAAAACAGCTGTGATTAACTATTCCAAGATAAACTGAATTTAACTTGGTTATCGGTATGCTTTAAGGGCTTTCGAAGCAAACTTCAGAAGATCACTTGTATCACAAGAATAAGGAATGTATTTTGGAAAAGAGAGAAGGGTTGTCCCATGCATCTTTCTTCACAGCACTGTCTTTTGTGCTTGGGAGGGTAATGTCATTTATCACTGAAAATGCAGAAGGGCAACTAAATGAAAAGTTTGGTGTCTTTAAACTGTGCTTGCTTAACTGTGGTTTGGTGAAGAGATACCTATAGTTATCCACAGCAAGTTGAGTACCACACAACTTTACTTGGAATCAGGAAGGTACAGAATTTGCCCATCAGCATGGATTCTTAAGTAACTAGTTGTCTTTGATTTTTGAACTCATCACATGGACAAGTTTTCATCTGCTATGTATTAGAGAGAGGACATTCCAGCATCTCCTATATAAGCTTGTAATTTCCTACACTGTGTAGTACAGAGAGCATCACTGTATATGTTTGCTGAGAAGAAACACAGCAAAGGGGACTCAGGAGCAGTGCTGACAACCTGGGATAGTGATTAACTTGCTTTTTGCTAGGATTTTCTGATACGCTTCTTGTTCATGAGACATGATCAGATCAATGGTTTTCTCAGTTATAAGGACTCAACAACCTTCATAGGAGCTTGGAGCTAACTCCTGTGGCAAGGTCTCTGCACTGTTGAATTTGTCAGTGCAGCTAAGTGTAACAGGAGTTTGAAAACTGAGGTTCATATTGACTTGAATATGCTCAGGGCAGAATCCCATGTGCTGCTGGATATGGGCTTGCTTTAGCTGAATTCCATTGTAAAAGTTACTTTGCAGGAAGTTGGAAGTGCTTGCAATTGTCAAGGCTTTTGGAAAGGAATAGGAGGGGGATTTGGATTTATCAAATAAGCACATGATCTGGTTATGTAAAGGACTACTGTCTGTAAAATGTTTGATGTTAGTGCTGAGATCTGCAAAGCTGAAAATACATTTACAAACCTAAGATTCCCCCCCACTGAAATGAACAGGCACAAGCCATTCCTGTGCTTCCCCAGCAGCTTCAGGCTATAGACGGCCAACACAGCATTGCTTTGCACTTTCTGCTTTTTAGAGATGTTTGTCCTTACCTGAACACATTGGTGCTAAATGGACATGTGGAGTCTGAAGCACAAGTTCTGCATGAAGTCACTGGCCGTGAAGCACTGATAGCAGCAGTGTGGCCTCTGGATTTTTGTCAGTACAGAGCTAGTCTGAGATTCTTACGTGAATTGAGTCCAGCTGTTAATACTGAAGTCACGAGTATGCTTAGAAGTTTGGCTTCAGAGCTGTACAGCTTCTTGCTTGGGATCTTTGCGTGTTCGTAGCAGT
This sequence comes from Dromas ardeola, assembly GCA_013398915.1. Classification (NCBI taxonomy): domain Eukaryota; kingdom Metazoa; phylum Chordata; class Aves; order Charadriiformes; family Dromadidae; genus Dromas; species Dromas ardeola. Next base: position 126,279 of record VYZM01002539.1, on the reverse strand, counting down.
TTATGTGTGGAAAACACTGCAAAGTTAGGCCATTAAGATTTATCTGTCCGGTCTGATGTGTTATCTCAGTTGTTTCATACATTAGTTTATATATTCTGAAGGCAAATATGTTCGGCTTTGAGAAAACCAGCACATTTTGCTTTGTCTGCACTTACTCTGTTTTCAATTATTCCAGCTATGGAGCTGTTCCTTAAAATAGGAGTTTTATTTGATTGTATCCCATTGGACTGAGAAAGAAGCGGGAGTGCCACACAGAGAACCAAGTACACTGAATGCTGGGAAGCTGGACATCTGCACTGAAGAAAAGAAAGCATTTAGGACATTATCATGTATGTGAGGCCATTTGGATTCAGCTCTGTATTCTTAGTCTGTTCGTAACGACCGAGTGTCTCGGTCCCCTGTAAAAAACAGAAATAACAGCATTTCGCAGGCTTCCAAGGATGTTTGGAATATAAAAATGAGTGACTCTGAAGTGATTTTGAGACTACAATAATGAGGCCTTGTAATTGGCAAAACTTTAATTTTATTGTCCAGCAGATCTGTGCAGCCATTTTGAAGCATGTCTAGACAAAGTCATTATGTATAAACACTTATTTGATATGGTTTGGTTGAGCAGTTCTGGTACCTGGCCCTGTGTGTAGCAAGTAACCTTTTTTACTTATTCTGTTGGATCATGTTCAACCTTTTCACAAATCAAATAAAAATAGTAAATGCCTGTTTGTCCATTTATAAAAAAAAAAATAAACATAGCACACCAAGTTTTGTCATTTTGTTTTGGTTGTGATTATATCAACTTTTCAACAAAGCTTTTGTCCATAGATCTCAGTCAAGCACAGGACTTCTGAACACAGGAGTACTAACTGCAGTAAGGCAAGAACTACCGGTCACTGAAGTTAGTCCTCAATGTTACAATTTAAACAGACAAGGGAATTTTTTAAGTTTTATAGTCCTATCTAGACTTCTTAAATAGTTAGTTCAGGTTTACTTGGTGGTCTTAAGCAATCTTGGAGGTTGACGTGTAACTCCTATTCATTTCTCAGCCAAATGCCCCTATTTAATAGCCTACAGTATTGTGGCAAGGAAAGATTTCTGTTTATCTCCTTTCCCTGGTTGAGTGTTTTTATTAAGAGTATTTCCTCTGTTTAGAATACCTTGTGCACGCTGTGATGGACAGAAATGTGATGTGGTAGTGAAGTGCCAGTTTTCTGCTGGACGAGTTTTGTCTGAAGGCATACAAGATGTAATGCAGACCTAAAAGAAAGGTGCAGGTTGAGGCAATCTTGACACTGAAATGCTTAATGGAGCCAGAACTCGTCTGAATACATTGTTAAAATAATAAAGAAATATCTGCTTTGCCTGTCTTTACACTAGGAAATTCCAGGGATTTGCTAAACTCTAGGTTTTGGATCCATCTGGTTTTTGGTTTTGTTTTTTTCTTCTTCGATCTGAGACCAAGTTAATGGAGGGAAAAATGACCAAGCAAATAAAGCATGCCAAGCAGGAACACAAATACTACTCACGTATTGCTCTGCAGGTGCTATTTCCAGCTTCAGGAGAGCAACATTTTGCTGCTAAACAAGCCTGTTTATGAAGTATCTGCAATAAATTTAGCTCTTGACCAGGTTGCCTAAAAGTTTGCTCTTCTCCATTGCATGGAAATAAATAAATAGGAAAAGGAAGCAAGCCAATTTGTATAAGCCACCAGGAAACAAGGGTGTGCCAAAGGTTTTGGCAGAAGATGTTTTATGTGGGACGGAAACAACAACAGAAATGAGTGCACGACGTGGCTGTGAGTGTGCTCTGCCAATGTAAATATGCAGGAAGACATTTCTGGATCTCTGTGCTATTGCTGTCTCTTGCAAACATGGAAATATTTCAGTCAGTTGCTTCTCTCACTTCCTGAATGCCACAGGTGAGGTTGATGCGCACGATGGCTCTGTATCTGCAGTATCACACAGTCTCTGCCAATCTCACGCTGTTCCTCCAGCAGACAGTGGTGCAAGATGAAGCCCTGAAAGAAGTAATCCCTTCCAAAAAAAAAACCAACCTTCTACCTGTTTTGAAAATGACACCCAGTAAGAAACCATTTCTCCTGAAAAGCAAAATCCTGGTAGAGGAGAGTAGTCATTGCTGGGCGCTTGCAATGTCCAGAGTTTCTAATGCAGTAATTAGTCTTCTTTTATCAACCAATTGCGTATCCACTCTTATATCCCTGGTCTCTTCTCTTTTTTTTATGGCAGGCACTAGGCATCTTTTAGGCATTGAAAAACAGGAAATGAGAGGGAAAACTCAAGCCAGACATTGGAGCTTAGGTGTGTAAACATATAAAGCCATATTTTGGCAACGCTGTGTGTGCCCTGGTCTTTTCAGCTGCTGGCTTATTGAACTCAGGCAAAGTCAGCTGCATGTGCTCAGCATCTCTGGAAGTTATTAGAAGGCGAGGTATTTTTATAATCTCTGACATCTCCGTTTAGTAGAGCATCACAGCTGTAGTATTATGTACAGGAACATTGACCACAAGAGGGCACATGTGCTCTACAGTTTGTGTCATTCATCCGAAGGCTGAAAAATAGACTGGAAGAGCTCATTTGTACCAGTGTTTGTGAGAAGCACTTGAATCACTTTCCTTGAAGCAAAGCAAAAGCCATCAATGGCCGTTAAAGGCTGCTGTGCAAAAAATGGTTTTGTGACTGTAGTTCTTCCAGTGGCGTTATTAAGATATGTTTTTGTAACCTGAACTTCAGGCCCAAAATGGCATTGCGATTTGCAACACAAGAAAGTTTCTGCGGAAGTTTTCTATTGCAAACACAAAAATTTGACTTAATATTTGATTTTGCACCAGTCTGGTGAGGTTTTACACGGATGAAAGTGGGCAGGAAGCAAATCAATATTTTATTCCTAAAATTTTTATTTATAATAAAGTGATTGAGAATGAATATTGGGCAGTATTTTGCACAATGTAGAAAAAGTTACTTTTAACACACCAAGCTTGCATCATGCTAGAATTATTGTTTGGTCAGTGTTTCAGATTTCTGAAAAAAATGAAGCATCCTACAGGGCAAAACAGGAGTGAAGTTTCCCAAGTAGCAGCTCAGGATGACACCCTTTTCAAGTAGGATTATGGTAAGCTTGCTCATGCACCTATCAATCATTTAAAAGGGTGGTTGTCTGACTAACTCCAGTCATCAGTTAGTCATTGCCAGAACTTCTTAAGGGGATAAATAGAACAGTAACAGCACGGTTATTATCCACAGCAGTCTAAGGCAGCAGCGTCATCTCAAAATGTCATTCCTTAGAGGAATCTCATGAACTGCCAAGTGCAGCAAGGACAAGCTTTAACTTTTCATGGAGGTCTTCGGTTCCCTTTGCAGAACAGTCATTGCTGTTTGACAGGTAACAAATTTAACCAACTTTTCACAAGTACGAGGCAGCTTTACGTGTAAGAGATATTCAAAGGGAAAGCAAGAGACAGAAGTTTATTTCTTGCATTCTTCCACTCATTTTTTGTGGCCATGCTCTGTTTTGAACTGTGTTTGCATCCGCTGCACTCTGTGTTTATAAAAGGTCTGCGACTGTTGCTGAACGTGCAGCTAATTCAACAGACACGTGTGCTCTTGTACCATCAGGTTTTGGACCTGCCTTGTTTAGTCAGTGGAACTGAGCAAAGCCCCCAGGGGTGATTCCTGGTCTCCAGCTGTCAGAAGGTACCAGTCCTCCAGTGTGAGATGAGTCAGGGGAGAGGGAGCGATCAGAGAGGGGCAGGCACGAACTGGGAGAGGAAAGATTGCTGCAGAGTTGAAATGAAAGATGAAAAATGAAAGCAAGCTAACATGTAAGTGCAAACATAAAGTAGACTAGGTGGACTTAGTACTGGAAATTTCGCATAAAAGGCCTTCGCTTTTTTCACACTTACATTGTAAACTCTGCAGGGCCTCTAACCATTTTTTGCCAAAGGGCCTAACAAAGCGTCCAAATCTGTCTTTCCAGGTGTGTAGGAAATAAATAAATTAACAGAACAGCTGGATGGGACCTACAATGATCGTCTAGCCCAACTGCCTCACCCCTTCAGGGCTAAAAGTTAAAGCATGTTATTAAGAGCATTGTCCAATTGTTCCTCTTAAGCACCGGCAGGTGTGGGGCGCCGACCACCTCCCTGCGCGCGCAGGTGCGCGGGCCGACAGAGCCGGGAGCGGGAGCTCTGCCCCGGCCGCGCCGCAGAGGCGGAGCTGGGGGGGGACGACACATGCCCGCAGCAGGGCGGAGGGGCCCGGAGGGGCGCCGGGCGGCCCAGCCGTGCCGCGGGGCCCGCCGGCGAGCGGAGCGGA
>VYZM01002539.1:53702-121502 GCA_013398915.1 Dromas ardeola | reverse complement strand
GGGGCTGCGGGGGGCTGCTGCGGGCTTTGAGGGGAGCTGGCCGGCAGGTCTTCCCTCGGCGGGGGGCGGCTGGCGCTGGGGTTACCGGGCTGCGCTTTAGGCTGTGGAGCGGCGGCCGGCCGGCCTCGGGGCTCGGCGGGGCTCTGCTGGGGAGCTGGGGGTTCGTGGGGGGTGGCCGGGGTGGCTCGGCGAGGGCGGGCAGCAGCGCCCTTGCAGGCTGCTTGCTCCTTTTGTCCCTTCCAGCACTGGAGCCTCCTCCTGTAGGGGAGGCGGGGGATATTTTATTTACTTGAGGTGTTCGGCTGTGGGCAGGCTGTGGAGCGGGAGCCCTGGCCGCCGTTCTCGGTGGTTTTCTTGCTTCCACCTTCCTGGCAAGGGCAGTGCTCACGCCTCCGGGTCCGGCTGTCGCGGGGTGGCCCGGGCCGCGGCCGGCGCGTCGCTGTCACGGTGAGGATGCTCGGGTTGGGAGGGCGCAGGGGGCGGGCGGCTGTTGGCTCAGCTCGTGAGCGTAGCCGTCAGGTAGTGGTAACTTTCTGTTAATTGGGAAGGTTCAAACCTTGTGCTGCGCCTGCTTTCATGTCCTGAGTATCTTAAGGTTTCCTGAGCTGGTCAATACTTGCAGATGAGCAGTCCTTCCACCTCGGTAATCTGTTTTAGCAAAGGAACTTCTGTGTCCTGAATTCTTCAATACATCATCCTGCTGGTTAACCAAATTCAACCATTTTTAGTCCCTTTGTTTAACCGCCCCCTGCTCCCCCGTGTATGTTACCCAGTGATTACTAGTCTGTAGATTGCTAACATCTTATGCTTTACCTAAAATAAAACCAATTGTAAGTCTGTGCGGATAAAATGTAGTCGTGTTAACTTTTTAAAAACAGGCATCTAATGAGAGTAGTGACTTTGAAAGATCAGCTTCCTCTTACGTTTTCTTCTTAGGTAGTTCTAGTCACTACACCTAGAGGTAAGCTTTTTGTAAGGCTCTGTTATGGTTGCTTTCATTGTTTACTGAAGAGGAGCTTACTGTGCTGCTCTGTACCAGACAAAAGTAAATAAAATATTGTCTGTAGTACAAGGTAAAAAACTGAAAAGACCTGCAATTATTCAGCTACTGTGGTCTTGTGTGGTAAAATCATTCCTTATGGCAATGAAAAATGCTGTTAGTTCAGACCACAGTTAAGGAAAAGAAACCTGCAATGCTAACGTTGTTCCAGTCATGCAGTGATAGATGAACTTTACATCCCAAGTATTAAAAGAAATTTTTCAAGTTTCATAATAAACTTAATTACTTCTAAATCCTTCCTTGCTATTACTGAAGAGCCAAGCAAAGACCTTGTAACGTTAGTGTTCTGTTTCCAAGTTTGATGCCATGTTCCAAACTTCTAAACGCTTCACTTGAAGATAGTAAGTTGGCGTTTACTTCTTAGTTCTTGTTTCTTTGGCAGACTTTGTGATGGGGATGAAAACTTTAATCTTTATTTTTATTTGTTGTTTTAGAAACTATATTTGTTTAGTATTGTTCAAAACAACAAAGGCTGCAGAAAACTTAAGAGCTTAACAGTTCCCCAAGTCTGGTATGATTTTTCCATCTGTGTCTGAAGAAATTGCTGAATCTGTGTGCATCCTAATACAGTCTTGCATTTTTTTAAGCATCTTGCCTTTTCTGAGCAGCCTTGTGTCCAGTCTGAAGCCGTTTTATCTTCTGCGTGATTTTCACAGCAGATTTGCCTGTGTTGGAGAGTTGTATCAAGGTCTTTCGTTTTTCAGTACAGCTACGTTGACTTTCTGCAGTGAGAGATGTAAGAATGTTTCTCTGGAACATAATTGCTGAGTTAGTTGCTGGAAGTATTTACGTGGTCTTTGAGGAAGAGGAACCCTATTGAGATCACTTCTAGTGGTCTCAGGGGAAATTAATTCCAGCCAAATACTACTTTGAATAAGTATTTCAAGTTTGGATCACCTCACTTGATTTAGTGTTAGTTTACTATGCATATAAAGTGGAAGTCCTGCTTATTAATGTTTCTAGATAGAAGGCTGTTCATATTTCAAGCTTGTTCTAAACAGTTGCTTAAATTTCTTGAGTTGCTAATTTCTCACATTCATCTGTGCCTTTATTAAACTTCCAGTGGAAGAATATTCAGCTTATTAGGTTCTGGAAAGGCTGCACCCGTGTACCATCAGGTCTGTACTGCAGGAATGTCTGTGCTGTGTTGCTGTTGAGTATTGCTCAGAAAGCCCTTTTAAAAAGGACGACTTCCTTGTCAGTTTCTCCTGAATCTTCCTATTTGAACCCTTTAAATTCAGAACTTGTTTGTTGTTGGGCTTTTTTAGCATTGGTACTTTGAAACTGTATTTTATGTGACTTTGACCTATAAAAATACTTGCCTGCTTTTTTACATAACTGACTAGCCAATAACTGGCAAATAAAAAAGGATGGAATCTTATTACCTTGAAAGGGTAGCACTTAGATTATGTACAAAATCTGACCTTTTTATGGAAAACCTACATATCAGACTATAAAATTGTAACTTGAAATGAGAATAGCAAATGTAGTTGCCATAAATTGTTAGCAAAGTATAGGTGGAAATAAAATGAAACCAGGCATGAAGCAGAAGACACGCGTAAGACAAGGTAGTATATGGAGTCTGTGAACAAACTCAGAAATCATAACTTGAATCCCTATATTAATGCAACACTAAAATTGCATGACTAAACAGTCAAACAGAAAGAAATTTGGAGCGAGTCCAGAGGAGGGCCATGAAGATGCTCAGAGGGCTGGAGCACCTCTCCTATGAGGACAGGCTGAGAGAGCTGGGGGTGTTCAGCCTGGAGAAGAGGCGGCTCTGGGCGGCCCTTAGAGCCCCTTCCAGTCCCTAAAGGGGCTCCAGGAAAGCTGGGGAGGGACTCCAGATCAGGGATCGGAGCGATAGTTCAAGGGGGAACGATTTTAAACTGAGAGAGGGGAGATTTAGATTAGAAATTCTTTCCTGTGAGGGTGGTGAGCCCCTGGCCCAGGTTCCCCAGAGAAGCTGTGGCTGCCCCATCCCTGGAGGGGTTCAAGGCCAGGCTGGATGGGGCTTTGAGCAGCCTGGTCTGGTGGGAGGTGTCCCTGCCCAGGGCAGGGGGGCTGGGACTAGATGATCTTTAAAGTCCCTTCGAACCCAAACAATTCTAAGTGTGGAAGTTAAGAAAAATGGTAGGATTGATACATATTTGTAGTAATAGTGCATGACGCTCTTTAATGACAGTCCACACAGGGTGCCCGAGAGGGGGCTACATGGTTGAATGTGACCTTTGCTTTGCTTGTTGTTTGTGTGTTTGTTGTCATTTAAGCTAATGACATGTGCTTTCCTGCCATGCTCATTTATCCTGTTGCTGAGAAATCCTGTGATCTCAGGGTAACTTTTGTTAATGAGGCATGCACAAATAAGCAGAATTTTTTGTCAGAAGAGGACGAGACTAAGAAAAGAGAACAAAAGTAATTGGAACCATAAAGTTCAAGAAGATGGCTTCTAGTGAAATATGATGATGTGTGAAATAATGAACAGTAATGAAAAGCTCTCAGCATAGATGAAGGTACTACTTGGAAAAAAGCAATGCACTTCAAGGATGAAGGAAAGTCTTTGTGAATAGGCTATGTGTGTGACAGTCATGTTCCCCGCTCAGCCCCCAAATTCTGTAGCTAATATCCCCTGAGGATTAGTCTTCTATAGAAGAATACTAGCCATTGCTCCTCAGGTGAAAATGAAACCCTTCTGACTAGTATGTCCTTAGGGTTTACAGTTATCCTTTTAACTGTCTGGTATGTTACAGGTGCTTTGCACTTTTCTCTGAAAATTAACAGCTCCTGATACAAGATGTGATAGTAGTTTAGGTGCAAGTGCCTGATCGAGTGTGCTTAGGTATGTGTAAAAGTGAATGATACAAGCGGAGACAGCAGCTCCCTCTGCATAATAGCACACAGTTTGGATTAGTGGAGTAATTTGGTGAGAAAATTACACTATTGCCAAAAAAACCCAAAACACAGGGTGCTGATTTAACTGTTTGCAGCTGTGGGCTCTCTAGATCTGTTACGGGGGGGAGAGGAGGAGCACATACCTGGAGGCAGAGTGGGAGCTCGCAGGTAGATCACGTTGAGCATAATGTGCTACCCTAAGGGGGGTTAATGCTTTTATAAATCTGTGATATCCAAACCCTTTGCTGTTGCAAATTGAAGTTGCTCTAGATTGCAGGAAGCTTTGTTTGTTAATTTTAATGCAGTTTATCTATTTTTAGGATGTATTGGCTTAACAGCTCAAATCGAATTTCTGTAATCTGCATGAAACGTTAACACTTGCACTGACACAAACAAACCTCTTTTTTTGTGTTGAGTTGTTAGGCCATGTTTTGGGGGGGATGTTTTGTTGTGGTTTGGCTTGTTGGGTTTTTTTGAAAGACTACGTCAGAGAATTAAATGCATAATATAAAAACAATGAAAACTGAAAGCTGGAGTAGCTGAAGGATAGAAGAACTTTCCTCTTTTTAGGCAAGCATTTCACCTTCACTGCTTGACAGTTTCAATTCCCAGATGTCAGATGAGGATTGAGCAAACTCCAGTTCTCTATGCCTTTAGTAAAAGTGGGAAGGAAATGTGTGCTGTGCCTAAAATTTTTAAATTAAAAGAAATTATGACCATTTCAAAGATATTTTGGAATATAAGTCTTTAAGCAGCAAAAACTGGTGATGGGGAAGGAAGATGAGGGAAGCAACAGGATTCCCTCTTTTTCCTGTCATTTGAAGTATGTTAATTGTCCTTAATTTGGCACGTGCCATATTAGAGTTAGTTTGCTTGTGCTGTGGCAATGATTGACCATACTAGAGAAATGATAATTCATTTCTGTGTGCAGTCAGTCTTTCTGCACTGTCTTCAAAAGATTAAAGTGATATTCCAACATCTCTGCAAGATGCTTGTAGTTGTTAACAAGCTGTATATTCACGAAGAAAACACACTTTTCAGATAGGAAACTGTTCCCCATCTTGAAGCAGCTTCTCCACCTCTAAGAATTACTTCCCTTTTTCCTGTCATCATGACACAGCTGAGATTATGGACAAAAGTGAGCTATTGCTATTGAATGCCCTGTTCCTTCTCACACTGTTATGAAGTTGTTGCTGGATTTTAAGTATTCCCAAGTGGTTTTTCTCTAAATCTTCTATGGCCCTGGCAAGATGCATGAAAACTGAAGATTCAGAATAGACTGAGATACCTAATCTGCATTTGACTGTAGAAGCAGTGGTGCCAGCTGCTACTGTGCTGCGTTTCCTATAGAAGCCTGCCACTGTGTGCACATATATAATATACACATTGAGAGTTGTACAAGGATTGCAAATAGCAAAATTTTTTCCTTCAAGTAGGCACATGCTTTTACTCCCTGTGTTCAAAACCAACCACTTTAATATTACCAAATAACTCCACATTGTAAGACAAAATATGGGTTGATGTAATGTGGTAGGTTTCTTAAACTAAAAACCTATTTAAACTGGAAATAGAGCTTGTTCTTCATTAGTTTGCATCTCAAATAAGATAATTAGTGGAGAGCTGTGCTTAGAATTATTTCAGATATCTGAAAGACAGAACTAATGTGGTTACACAACACATATTTTTATGAATATATCAGTGATAGCTGTGAACTGAATGATCTAGCTAAAGAAGTCTTGTTTGTCTTTTGTTGAACAGGTTATGGATGTAGCAGCACAAAAAGCATCTCTTAACATGATGACAGAGGTAGCAAGTAGCCTGCTGAGGCAGTGGCTCATTCTGTAGTGCTCCAAAACAGTTTGTTTTCCAGTGTTTGCAAAGTCACATGTAACATAATTTTTCTAGCTCCATAGGTGCCTGCAGGAGTTCAGTATTAACTGATTTAATAAAGGACACTTTATTAATGCTGTCATTACTATCTAGCGATCTCTTCTTAAAAATATTTTTGTGGAAGTATTCATCCAAGTCCTTGATGCACTGTTGTGCCTGAATGCCCAGTGTGTAAACAAAACGGATCTTTTCAGGCTCAAAAGCCATAAATGCAGAATATTTTCATCAGTGATACATGTTAGTGTTATAATTTTGAGAGTAGGTGGATGATTGTGTAGACAATATAGAACGTTACTCTGTGCTTCTGGGGAGTGTTAAACTTCTGTGACTCGTTTTCATCTACGATCACTTTTTACTTGTGATATGAGGAGGTAAGGAAATGTTTCAAAACTATTGAAAGAGGATTTTCCTGGAGGCATTCTGCTCCAAGAAATGTGTGACCTGAAGACTTGTTTTCTTGCTCCCACACTTTCAGAAGAAGAATTTGGTTTTAGTCTTTCAACGATCTTTGGGAATTGCTGTATTTCTAAATGTGTGCAGCAAGGAGATAGGAAAGGAAACTTCTGGAAAAGGAAGAAAGTAGGAAAGATTGGAACATGAAGTGCTGTTCTTGGCCAGAAAGCGTAGTGAAAGTTATAGCAGGATTTGTAGCTGTGCTTCCCAAATTTATATGACCCATTCTTTTCTTATTATTCTTTTTTTAAATGCTGCTTTCCTCTAATGAAATTTTACTGGTTGTTGCTCAGGAAGTAAGATCTATTCAACGATTTTAACCATGTAAAGGTTAAAAATGTCTTCTGCATATTTTTATTTTATATAAAATAACTTTTTAAGTATTGAAGTAATTATATAGGTGCATAGTCTTACTAGCCTTGGAAAACATAAAACTACAGTAGGCACCAATCATTAAGAAATTGAAGTGGAAATGGAAGTATTTAATCTTTGAAACTGAAGGACAAATGAGTTATCTAGGTTTCTGTAGGGAAATGGATGCTCTTGTTATCTGGGAAAACAAAGTTAAAAACTGATTGTTTTTTTTTTGTGGGAACTCTTTGCAGATGTTAGAAACTAGGAACTGCAGTGTTCAGAATAATGCCTGATATCTCCGGAGAAGGCTGGCAACATAGACACTTGTAGATAGGTTTGGAAGTGGTAACAGGCTGTATTTGAAGTATTTGTACTTTAAGTAAAAGGAATACTCAAATTTTAAGAGCAAACTGTGGAAGTGCCAAACTGTACTGGAAGAAACACCAAGAGTCAGTGTGCTTGTAAAGGTAGATTTTTCACTAGGATAAGGAGATGGGGGTCAAGCTTCATTGGAGAAAGTAGCACTAGCAAGACATACAGTTGCAGAAATCTCCCCCTCCCCACCAGGAGCGGGTGAGAAGTATAGAAGAAAGAAGCATAAATATTTGTGCTAATCAAACTGATGACAGTGTGATGGATAGATAAACAAAGGTTCGGCATGAGCCCCAGAGAGCAGGCTGCTGTTGGGTTTTTTGGTTGGGTTTGGGAGTTGGTTTGTTGGTTTTTTTCCAAATTGTCCACCCCCCTTATTTATTTCTTGGCTGCAGCTTCACTTGTTTGTGGTTGGTTGGGTTTTTTTCCCCTCTTCTATGCTAGACATAACCTCTGTTCTTTGAAGTCCTATATAGCTTTGCTTTTATTAGCTTTTCTGTACTGCACACGCTTCCTATGTGCAAGAAGAGTAAACAGGAGAAAGTTACTGGTTTGGGTTTTTTCTTTTATTTGAAGAGAGCTTAGTAAAACACCTAACTATGGGGAGAGAATGCACAGTGACTGTAAGGTGAAATGAAATGAACCAGAGCCAGGGAAGGAGGCAGTCTTAAAAGTTACAAGTGATACGAGTTTTAGGTAAAGCTTCTAAACTGTGTTGTCTCTGTGAAGAAAGAAGCTACCGTAAATACCTCAAGTTACTGAGAGGCTGATGCTGTCTGTGTAAATTGCTATTCTAATTAGGTTGCCATTAAACTTTAAATACAAAAAAAAAAATGCATCTTGCATTTTTTTGCATTACTCTGGATTGATGAAGGAGGCATTTATACTTTCCCGAATACCTCATCTATCCAAGACTGGAGGTACCTTGTTGCTTGACTGAAAGACGTGTTGCTGTTTTGTGATGGGGATGTAAGATAGCTACAGATTAATCTCTTCATTCTTTTGTAAATAAGAAATAGTGGGCTCCATTCCCCTTAAATCTGGAGGTCACCCAAATAATGGATATAAGCTGGGATAGATGTGGAGAATGGAGGAGAAACCAGCTTGTGTCTCTGGTTGATTCCAGAGAGACAGTGTAAAATAGATTAGAGGAAGTGGAGAAAAGTGACACATGGGTTGTTTTTAATAAATATTTCATGATGTGTGTTGAAGAATTTGGTCTGGCTTTAGTGGTTTGGTTTGATTACTTTGACATTTTGTAACTTTCTAGTGAAGTGATTTCTTCTTAAGCTAATAAATTGTGCCTGCAAAAAATAAACAATAACTAGAAGTCATTTTATTAGGTGTGATCTTAAAGTAGGCCAGGGAGACTTAAGAGTATGGGTTTTGTGTGGGTTTTTTTTCTTAGGCTGCATGAATGATTGTTTGCATCCTCTGCTGCCACATGGCATATAATCAGACCAAATAAGGAAGCAGCTTGCTGCTCTGCCTTTCTGAGTGAGGGAAAGGGGACCTGCTGAGAGAATGAGCAATAGCTGTAGGGAGCAGTCAAAGGGAGTGCAAATCTGGCAAGACCAAGTGGGAAGTATGCATTTGGATAGTCCAGTTCCATGTGTATTACTGCTGTTCTTTTGCCTGTCCCTTGCATGTGGGAAGCCAGGCCTTTATTATCAAGTTTTATACATATACCAAATGTAAGACAGAAAATTAATATTGTAGTTCAAAGGAATGGGAATAGGATGAGAGGGTAACAAATAGGAGCAGAAGCAGGTGATGCACATCTTTTCCTTGCATGGAGATAGTGTCTTCGTAGTCAAAAGACAGAAACTTTGAAAGGGAGATCTGTAATCTTTTAGGACCATCTTGATTATCACTGTTCCTGTGTACTTCTCAGTGTGAATGTAGTGTAATATATGAAAGAGGGCAGAGTAGGTGCATTATGGAGAGTGCTGTAAATACAAGTAGCTAGCAGAAGACAACAGGGAGAGAAGCTTGTTTTTAAAAGATCAGGCATCGGGATCCCCTAAATTGCTATTATACTAGAAGAAAGTTGCAGAGAGCTGGGGAGGAGGAGGGTAGTGTGGAGTGGTTGAATACCATTTTTGGTACCATTTCTTCCCAAGTGTCCACTGTTATGTTTTGAAGAGTAAAGGCTACGGAATAACTCATGATTAAGAGTGAAAATGTTGTGGGATGTGAACCCTCTTTCTTGATTTCTGTCTAATGGCTGTATATATCACTATACTTATAAGTGTGTATTGTTTTTTGATAAATCTAGTTTCAGTGAGTTCTACGTTAATTGGATATTGTTTAAAAAAAGGCCACACCTATCTTTTGAAAAAAGTTTTTAAAATTTGTTTGTTTACTTTGGAAAATAGTCTTGTTCTGCTTGAGCTATGTAAGAGTGCATCCTGTATCTTAAAAAGAACTTTTCACTGATTACAAGGCTAGATCAGTTTACTCACTCATAGCAAATTTTATTTTTCTGGTGGTTGGGGAAGACAAGTGACTTTTGAAGAGGATATCAAGCAAAAGCATACTGAAATGAAGTCAATAAATAGTTAATTCTGAGTTCAGGTGTGTTCATAATCAGCCTTACTGGAGATAATGAGGTTCACCTCCTGTGGATTTTTGTCTTTTGCATAGCAGCTGCCTCCTATAGTTCAATAGTTTATGAAATGCAGTTATAATTGGAAGCATTTGTGTGACTTACATTGTTTGCTCATGCTTCATCATTATTAATGTGATATTCAAGGTGAATAAACACCATTTGTATATTCAGTGTTCTTTAGTATTGTTATCCTTTGCATGATTTTTATAGCACTATGTTTTTCTTTATTCTTGATTTAAGTTTTTTTTAATGTCTTCTGTTTGAAATTTTTAGTCTCCTAAGCATGTGTAGTTCTCTGTAATTCACTTTGCAGTACTGGCTGAAAACAAGGTCAATAAGACCAAGATCTGTTTCCTATACTAATTGAGATCTGTTTGCAAGGTTTGACTGACAAACATCTTTACATAGTTGTGTTTTTTTCCTTGAATAGGTAACTGCAAATTCCTCATGTAGTAGCATATTAATTACACTTAAAATAAGTGTGTAATGGTGGATCCATGTAGTTTCAACTATGTTTTGATAATTTGTGTTGAGCCAACAGTTTTTCTTTTAAAATATCATTTTGCATTTGTGGGATTCAAATTGGCTACCTTGACTCCAGAAATGGAAACAATTAGGCTTTTTAAGAAGATAATTTTCTTTACAACACTGCTACATGGAGGGTTCTCAGTTGTTCCCCCCTGCTTCTGATGTAACAGCATTCTGCACCTGGGCTTATTAGAGCACTGGCCTCCATCACCTGTTCTGTGTCTCCCATTTCTTGTAAAACTTTCCTTTTCTGACATGCTGATGTAGGTGATAGTCCTGCAGCCACTTAGTAGGACTACTGACATGCTTCATGTTGTGCAGCTGTATTTCTAAGTGTGGGATGTGTATTTCTGAGATAGAAGAAAGCCCCCAGTTATCTGGGGTTGCATTATTCCCTTTATAATGAGGATAAACTAATGAGGAATATGTTAGGGAGTTTTAATCTCACTTTTTCTGTTTGTCTGCAGGTGGCAATAAAAATCATTGATAAGTCTCAGCTGGATGCTGTGAATCTGGAGAAGATCTACCGAGAAGTGCAGATAATGAAAATGCTTGATCACCCACACATTATAAAGCTCTACCAGGTACAGTTAACGGTGGGGTTTTTTCCCCTTCTGCCCCCCTCTCTTGCTCCTGTGTGAAGAGTTTCCTCTATACCAGTGACTTCTGGCAGATCACCAGTCCGTGACACACTCAGCTTTTCTGGAATTGATTTGCATTGGATAAGTGTCTAACTTTCTTGAAAGTACATCAGTTGTGGCCTCTTTCATTCTACGGTAATCTGCTTAAAATTTACAACCTTCTGTGTATTTTATGTTCGTGAAAGAGCTGAACTGGAGATACCCGGTGATGAGACTTTGCTATATGTTAGTAGACGAAGTACTATGTAAGCTAGAGCAGGGTAGGAATTTTCAGCATAATGTGTGAGTACTCGCTGGGATGATCTGCGTGGATATAGTGGTTTTATCTAGTCAAGTCTTGGCTCAGTGCAGATGGAGGAGTACTGGCAGCCTCTTTTTCTTATCCAAAGATGGTAAGACAAGAGGATACGTAAATCCAGATTCTGCAGATGTGCTTGTGCTGTAAATGCATGCACAAAACAAGAGCTTCTCAAACACTTTATCTTGAAGTGCATTTACTAGGAGACTTATTTTTGGATTTACTTTTGTTGGAATCTTGCATTGCATTTCATTTCTGTTGTGGATATGGACAATTTGATATTTATCCTGAAGTGAATTATGTATGTTGTGGACTTGAATGCATCCCTTTATAACATAAGGATGGTAATTATGATACAGCAGAGTGTATTTACATAAGAGATAAACCTGCCCTTGTGATAACACATACAACTGCAGGCAATGAAAACTTTTGAAGGTTTTTACTTATCACTCTTTGCACTGTGCATAATTTCTATAGTAAAATATAGGTTTGTTTTATATTGTTTCTTTTCTGTTTCATTTTCTGTTCCTGCTAGCATATGGTAAAATATTTTGAGGCTGCTGGCATTTCTGCTTCAGTTAAGTCTTGCTTTTAAGGCTTTCCGGAGAATATTCCCTTTGGGGTCTATTTGTTAGTGTTTTGTTTAACAAATCACATGGTGTTTCTGAGATATTCTTGCTTGTTTCAAATAGACCTAGCTCAACAAACAAATGAAGATATGTGCATACTAAAACCAAACTTTGAATTTTAGTTCATCTGACTAAGACTATAGTGGCAATGTGAGCACAAGGACCTGGACCTATGGTGTTGGAGTTGGTTTACTGAATGAAGACAAAGATCCCGGGATGGACTTGTTTAGCTTTCATTTTATCTTACAGGAAAGAGTCTGCCACTTCCTTTTTAAAATACTGATTCACTGAGTAGAGGCAGACCTTAAGGAGTTAAATTTCTAACTAGCTTAAGTAATATCTACTACAGTTCCTTCTGAATGAATAACAAAACACAAAAATGGTAAAGGAGAGAGGAATTGTTGAAGGGAGGAGAGTCTGAGAATAGTTAAATTAAATCTGGACATCAGCAAGATCACTTGAAGAGAAGGGGAATTGTTATGTACTGCTTAGCCCTTTACTATTAAGGGATTGGCTTGTTAGAAATGCATTTGGTAGATAGGTGAGTTACTTTTAAAGTAGCCTTCAATCAAACTGTCTCGCTAATTTGCTTGTATAATGTGCCCCTCACTATATTGTGGCCACGCTACAAGTTTCTGAATTGTCTCATGTCCAGAAGCTACTGAGGATTGTCAAATTCAGTAATGAAGCTAGCAATCTTGGCTTCATTAAGAATGGTTCCATGTATATGTAATCTACAGGCTGTTGCAGCTTCCTGTCTCCAAATGCTGGTTTAAAGCAGTGTTTCCAAACTGTTTTGCCTTCCATATACAGGCATTTAAGTCATAACATGCTCAGCTGTTATAGAGTTAAATAAGGGTGCAGGAGAGACTGAAGAACTGCCATCTTGTTCTGTCTGCTGGCTTATCAGCTTTTTGGTAATTCTGCTGGTTTTATAACTATATCTCTTTCAGGATTTGCCTTTTTTTGTTTTAAAGCATTCCTCTAAAAAGAATTTATTTGTGAGCAGTCTTCTTTCTAGTACTTTCAAGCTTGTGCATAAATAAAACAAATATCATATTGAAGGAGGTCTTGTCCACAGACAGCTCAGGCTGAACTGTTTTACTGTGGTTATTGAAATAGGCCCAAAATGTGTTGGGTGGTGAAATTACTGAATTGTACTGAAGGGGAGTCCTAAATGACTTTTTTATTTCCAAGTAGAGGATTTTTCACTTTCAGTGTATCTTTTGATTATGCTATTTGTACAATGCATTCCTGAGTAGTGCTCTAAGCAATTGAGGAGTAGATAATTAGGAAGAAAGCTGCAAAATAACTGATGGGGCTGCCTTTTCCCAAGTTACATCATGGAAGTATGGAGTTTTGAATTGTTGGGTGAAGTCTTTCCGTTCAAGGCCACGAAAAACTGGTCATGGAAAAGTTTTGAAGTCTTCCCCTTACCCTCTTTTTTTTTCCTCCTGTTTGTCTCCCTCTGTTCCTTCCAGCATCCCGTGTTTGTGAACTGTGTGTAGTTTGTTCTAGTAAATTCCATCCTACCTATTACAAGAAGAGAAAGTAGAAGGTGCTTAAAGTTTTATTATTTGTTCCCTCCCCCCACCAGAGGAAATACAGAGGGTGTGATTGTTCTGTAGCTGTACTGATTATACAAGGGGATACTGTGATGTGGTGCTTCTACCTGAATTTTGCCAGGTTTTAAGCCTGATGCTCATCTGGTATTTTTCCTTTTTTTTTTTCTTTCTATAACTAGAGAACTATTGACAGTGTTATCCCTAGTCGTCTTTCCCAAGCGCCAGCCATGAGCATGTTAGAAAAGTTGAGCAAGGGAATTACTTTAGGCTGATCCCTTAAAGGAAAGTCTTTAAACTAGCTGCTGAGGATACCATGATTTTGTGTTAGTTGCTTGTGGCTGAGAATCCGATCTACCTCCTCCTCTGTACACTGACTTTATGAAGTATTTAAAGCTTGTCCTTGTGCTTAGCATGCAAATGCTCCCCTTGAAATTGTTGAAGTAACTTGAAAAAACAAAGTGAAAGATTGTGATAACTGTACATGCAAGGCAAAGACTTTCACATCTTTACCAGAAGAGAACAATGAAAATAAGTATCCATTTGGGTGTGTGTTTACTTTTTGCTCTTCCATCAAACAATCTCATGTGCAATTTCTCCATCAACAGGTGATGGAGACCAAAAGCATGTTGTACCTTGTGACAGAATTTGCCAAAAACGGAGAAATTTTCGGTAAGCAAGAGAATACTTTCATGTTCAACATCTTAATGTTAACTTCTGGAGTTTGTCAATTGTAGTTATCTTGCCCAAAGATCCCTTTTACTGTAGTATGTCACTTCCCGTTATTTGTCAAGAAATGTGTGATAACTGTCACTTTCTCATTTTAGAACTAAGTATTTTAGGAAAAACTGTTACAGTGTACACTAGCATAAGGAAAAAAGTTAAAAGTTACTGACGTTCCTTTAGCAGAATACATAGCTTGTTAAACAGAACAGTGCAGGCTAAATCCTCATCTCAACTGACACAGTTACCAGGTTTTCAGCATTGAGTTGAGATGCAACACTATACTTAAATGATTAGCCTGATAATAAATAGTGGCCCATGCAGTATTTCAGGTAAACTGAAGAATCTGTTTCTTGTGCAGTTATGTACTGATTTATCAGGCATTATTTTTAACATGTTTTCAGGAAAACATGGTGGGCAGGAGGGAGTGTCAGGGTGACCTGGAGTAACACTCATAATAAAAATTCTAGTTTGTCTGTGTTGACCTGCATGGTCAAATTCACATTAATTCTTGTTCTTTGGCTCAAACTCATCACTCAAGCAGGACCTCAGTGTTAAATTTATATGAAATACAGTATTATTTTTTAATTGTAATACTTCACAATGGAACTTGTTTGTTTTGTAATGCTTGGCTTAGACTACAACAGAGATCTTATTCTGTTTCTTTGGAAAAAGTTATTTAAATCAGTGCAGGACAATTGTAGTATATAAATATTCTGAGCAGATAACACTTCACACTTGCTCAGCTGTCTTAGTGCACATGATCCCTCAAAGTGCAGAACAGCAGAGACCCTTCAGTGTTTTGAAGGACCTGAAGAATTGAGGAACCTTACTAAACTTTAAAATCTTCAGCTGCTGATTATGTAAAAGGGAATTTTTGAAGTGACTATGCATCAGCCTTTACTTTTCCCAAGGGCTATGGACTGAATAGTAAAAGCAATACCATGCTTTTGAGGCTTGCGTTCTAGTATTTCAGGTGATTCCTGCACTCTTGTCTCCCTTCTTGATTGTGGTAACGGGCACAGTAAAAAAAATCTTCTACATACATGTAACACAGACCTGGTTATGGCAGCCAGGTTGTGGCCTTTGAGCTCTCCTTAAGTGTAGCTTGAATAACTGTCGTAGCTCTGAAAAGTCAGGCTTGTGGGATCTGCTATGCCATTATCGGTTATCTCTAGGGCATTTTGTCTTCCGTCATTGTACTGTGCATACATGTCCCAAGTTATTGTTTGGGATTTTTCTAAGCTATTTAGGATAGGGTAGCAGTGAAGCCCTCTTGAGGAGGGACAGGCTGAATTTTTTCCCAGAACTAGCTATATATAGCAGTGGTCCTTTTTAGGCCACAAAGAAGAAACATATGAAATGTGACACTAAGTAGGTAAAGGCACTTAATTTTTACGTGTATTAGTGCCTTTACCTTAACTGACCTGTGTTAGTACCTTTAACTTTCAAATGCACATTAGTGATCAAAGTAAAAATGCTTTTTTCAGCTCCTGCACATGCGACAAGAAACTTGTGTGAGCATGTGGTCCTCTGATCAAAGACGAGCGTGGTATTCATAAACTTGTTTGAAATGGATGACAACCTGCAGAATAGCAAGACAATGTTCTAATAAGGCTGGGATGATAAAATACCAACAATGTTACTCCCATTTCTGCATACAGCATGTTAGAATGTTTTTGGGGGTGGTAATCTTTGAATATTTTGTGTGTTTCTCAGGAATGTGTGTTTGGTTGTTTTGGTTCATTTTTTGTTGTGTTTTTCTCTGAAGGAACAGCATGATTTGCTTTACACTGATTACCATCTGGAAACACTGAGTAAGAAGAAAAGAGATTCTGTTTTTCTCACCTTCTAAGCTGCTGTTCTCAAACCAGTGCTAATTTTGAAGTCCAGCCATGAGTTGCAGGCTGGCCTACAATTTTTTTCTTTTTTTCCTTCTGAAATTTTTCTATTCATCTTACTGCTTGCCTTGGGAGCTACAACATTGGAGGTTGTTTATCTGCCAAGATTTGCATGCAGACTTGCATCAGTGATTAGGATAAGCCAAAAATCTATCTAAAAATTACCTTTGTACCTACATCAGGTTAAGCTTGTTTATTTTATGTAGTTTTAGGGTTTCCTATATGAAATGTTCTCAGAACTCGGTGAAGATTCTAACTATTAAGTTGCATTTACATCGCCAGAAGTTGGGGGTTTTTTTGCTGCTGCTGCTTTTTGTGATAAAGTGAGGAGGTCATAATGAAAATCAAATTAACAGAAGGCAAAAATATAAAATTTCAGTCAGTGTGGCTAAAGATTCTAGAAGTAACTTGGATGGTGACTTTTTGCCTTCTTATTTCTCTTGGCTTTAATGTGTATAATTTCCTGTAAAACTCTGACTTAAACTCTTAGTTTATTCTGAAGAAGCAAAGCCTTTTGGGCTCTGAGACTTCCCCTGTTTGCAGATCCTTTAATGTATGTTTCAGACATAGTTTAGCTAATTCTGTTAGACCTCGTTTTCTCATTAAAATAATTAAGAAATCTTTCTGGATCCATTATTAGAGACTTAATATTTCTGTAGAGGTTTTTTCTAAATCATTCATTTTTCTGATTTATTGGAATGATTTCTCAGAGTGGCTTTTGTAATTAAGGATGGGGTATACTGTTGTATGTATCTGTCACTGTTGTATATGTTTTTGGAGGAGGAAGCAGAAATGAGGTAAGGCAGAAACACGTTAGAATTTCAGAGGGGAAAAAAGTCTCTTCTCTACAGGCTCTCAATCAGAAAGTGCACTACAACAGTAAGTGCTAGGTGAAGAGCTAATGGTCGCACTGTCTAGCAATATGAATAACAACTTTGGTTTAAGTTTGAATGGTACCCAGGACAGTGGGTTTATTTTCCATGAATGAGTCTAGCATGTCCTAGTAGAGTAAGAGGAGGAAGGAACAGAAAAATAGCAGAGGAGCAGAAATATTCTAAAAGGTAAAGAAAATCTCTTTACCTGGAGTACCTCATGCATAGCAGGTACTGTTGCTTCGTTTAGGAATTGGCCTGAGGTGCTAAAGTAACCACCGTGCTTGCTTAATGAAAGCTCATTTCATCATTTTTTTATGCTTGATACCCAGGCACTTGGAGTTTTTACACGCATTTTAGTTACAATAAGAAAATTGGAGTTGCTGAGAGAGTTTCTCTGAAACAGTCAGTCAACATCACCAGGCAGAATGAACTCAGAGGGCAATGGCACGGAGTTCAGCATGTAAAGGACCCTGGTCATTGGAGTGCCAAAGAGGTGGAGCCTGGCTGATCTTTATTTTTTACACTGGGGGGCGGAGGGGATGGATTTCATAGAAACGGAACTCAAACATTCGAAGTCTTTTCTTGTTTCTGGGTTACCTCCCCCCCCGCCCTTAAGTCCTTATTACTGGATTGCTTGTGTCATAAGCAGGATATCATGTCCAAGGCAACTTTGATGTAACTGAAAAGTAGAGAAAAACAGGGTGGTAAAAAAAAAAAAAGTAGAAAGATGATTCAAACTAAGTGAGCTTTTCCTCCTTCCTGTCCTGATCCTTCTTTAGGTGTGTTGAATTTGCCATGTCAAGTCAAGTGAAGTAAAGTCTCCCTTTTATAACTTTAGTTTTTAAACAGCACATATAGCGGGATGCGCTTCTGGAGTCCTGTACACAAGTGTCTTCAAAGTTCCTAACACTTTGCTATGCATGATCCTGCTTCTTGGGGGATTGTACTTTATTTTCTCTTGTAAAGCAAGACAGTTAGAAACCTGTGGAACCTGCTTTTTCTTTTGTTAATCAATCTCCTGACAGCACTTAAGAATTGTGCTCCATTTTGTTCTTTGACTAACCTTTGATTGCACTTGAAGGGGGGCTTAAAAAAAAAATAAGAAAACAACCAAAAATCAAACAAAACCTCGCTTTGGGCAAGAGCAGCTTATTTAAATTTTTGCTCCAAAGCTAGTGAGGTGGAAGAAGTATAATGAGAACGACAAACTTCAGTCTGTTGGGGATGATCTTCCTGTGTGTTCCCTCTGTAATCAGTAAGGAGCGAGAGGTTTCTGAGGGGGCTGGTTCAGAGCTTTGACTCACCCTCCAGAGGAACCTTTATTTCTCTTCTGAGTACAGGAGGAACTGGGAGAGATTAGACTCCCTAAGTTAAAGTTTGCCTTTGTGATTGCTCTTCTGAGTAACTTTGATATTCAGTGATGTACAAAATTTGTGAGATTTTATAGAAGTCCCTTTTCTATCTTCCTCTTGAATAAGACACTTTAAAGACCACAGCATGCTCTTCAAGATGGTTGTCAGTAGTTGGTAATTGGTAAACGTACTCTTAATACCGTGTCAGGCTTTCAAGTTCACTGTGAGTAGCCTGGTATTAAACCTCACTGAGTCTTTCCAACTCTGCTTCATTGTGCTGACTGGTAGTTCATGGACAGGATTGGTTTTTAACCCCTCAACTAACATTCTTCACCGTCTTCATAGCATCAGTCAAATTTTCTATACTCAACAGCAGTTTCGAATTTGCCTTTTGCCAGTTAATGTCATTGCAGTCAATGTGTTTAGAGACTTCAAATGCTGTTACATTTTAGACTTGTTTTTTAAAAAGGTCTTTAGACTTAGTAAAACATTTGAATTAAAAAAGTTTCAGTTGTGCTTTATACTTTGCAGATCTACAAAGCTTTTAACTATCTGTTTCTGTTATGTTTTTGAAAGTATCTTTACAGCCACGATCTTGTAACCTTCTTCAGCATCTCTCACCAGAATACTCTAAAACAGCTGAAATGCAGCTTATCTGTTAGCTAAACTAACTACAGTGAACCTGTTCTGAAGGACTATTTCTTTAGTTTCTCATCAGTGACTGTTTGTTTATATTGCAAGAATCCAGGCTGCAGAGTGGGAAGCTGACTATTAAGCCTAAAACCAATGTAATTGTTCATCAAGAGGAAAGGGATTATCCAAGCTTTCAGTTAGGGTTGTTTCCACCCGCTCTTGCTTGCTGTCTGACATACTACATGTGCATTGTAAAAGCAGTAAACATGATCAAACTATCAGCTTGTGCGATTTATGTCTAACTTAAGAATTGTAACGATGACAGGGTCACTGTACCTGTGTATGTATTTTTCTAGTACTTCATGGAAGAAATGTGAACGACAGAGAGACTAAGGCATAGTTATGAGGCGGACGTGGTGCCCGGGAAGACGACCTTCGCTGCGTTTGCGTGCTCACTTTGTCATCTTACATCCCATAGTTGACTTTCCCGATTGTTTAGGTGTTCCTTACAACCTTCAGTCTGTTCTGCAATCAGGCATTAGGTTGTGAGGACCCTGCTGCCTTTTAGAGAACCTACAGGAAATAATGGGGTACTGTCAAGCTATATTATCATGCTAATACGCCTCCTCTTACACAGGAATCTCTGGTTTACTGTGAAGAACCATGAGAGTATTCTGAGATTTTCAAAAGCATTCACAATGCAAACAAAATGTGTATTTCTTCGTCTTGCCAGATGCTACTCAGGGCATCCACCACCACATTAAAAAATAACTTTCGTGGGATGACATTAGTGCACAGAAATGCAAAATGAGCTCCTTTAGTCAGTCCTGTTTATGCTCTGCCTCTCTTGACCCAAAGGGTACCTTGGAACTTAAGCCGGATTTTGCTAGTGGCTCTTCTGCATTCCCAGTGTGTGCCCAATGCTTGTACGGGAAAATAGTTCAGCCCAGGCAGTCTGGTGGGTCTCATCTTCTACACGCGCAAAATGAAACATCCCCAAGAAGCAGATCTCAAAGTAAATCTGATTTTGGAATAGCAAAGCACTGAACTTGCGGAGAGGCTGGTAAATATTTGGAAAAACACTTCTTACATGAAACAGCAGCTACATGTGAAAACACTCCTACATTAAATATTTACAGTAACAGGTCATGCAAAGCGCAACTGAAATGGTTGTGCAAATGAAAAAGTAACAGTGGTATTAATTTTATTGACACTTTTCTGAGTGTTTCTCTTAACCCATGCACAGTTTAACCAAATGACCTAAATTCTGTTCTGGATTTTGCTCTACTCATTAGGGAAGCCAAAGTCATGTTCTCTTGTCCTCAAACCAGTTTTTGCTGAGAATGAGATTCCCTTCATAACTAGTCCTTTGTGATATTGCAGTATTCCAGCTCAGTTGATACAGAAGATGGTCTTACAAGTGTTTTAGAGTATTTCAGCATAAATGCTAAGCTTTATGGAGGCACGTTTGATAGTATAAACAGCTGTGCTTACAACATCAACTTCTCAGCATTTTGTGCCTGTTCAAGTGAAGAATAAACTTGAAGTATCTCCAGAAATGCTTCCACATGAAGGAGACATTCAGGCATCGCTTTGATTTATTAAAGTAGTAGCACTTAATTATATCTGTACCTGTAAAAACCTAGTTTTACCTAGCAGTTTGTGCTGGACAATTACATACATGTTTTGAGCAGAGATGCAGAAAGCTGGCCTAGAATGGGCTTGGGAAGCTATCTGCTTTGTCTCAGCCTTGGTCCAGGTCAGCTGCACCATTCTTGAAAATCTCCTGAGAGAGAGAGATTCAGTAACCTTCCTAGATAAAGCTATTCAGGATCTGAGGGGTTTTTCTTAATTATAAAGATCCTTTGTAACATTTAATGTTGACTTCCTTAGCTGAAATTCTCACTGATTGCTTCTGTTAATAGGCATTTGTAAGACGAGAAATATGATGTGTCCCCTAATATGGGATTATTTGTTCCTTACCATGCTTGAACTGAATGAGTGATGTCTTGACTGCCTTACACTGAACCCAGATCACAGAATAGTTGAGGTTGGAAGGGATTTGTAGAGAATGTCTAGTCCAGCCCTGCGGCTCAGAGCACGGTAAACCAGAGCAGGTTGCTCGCATGGATGGAGAGTACAATCTCTAGCCACCCTGTTCTAGCATTTGACCACCTGCACACAAAAAACCCCCTCCTCTTAGGTTTCAGTTGAATTTCCTGTGTTTCGGTTGGGTCCTTTGGGCCTTTTGCTGAGAAGAGTCTGGCTTTGTCATCTTCCTCCAGCCCAGTACGTATACACACAATGAGATTTCCCTCTGCACCATGTCTTCTCTAGGCTGAATACACCCTCAGCTCTCTCGGCCTCCCCTTGTATCACAAGCACTCCGGTCCCTTAATCATCTTCATTATCCTTCACTGTACTCGCTTGGGTATGCATGGGCCACTTTAACAGGGCCTTCACATACCAAATTAAAACCGTGTACAATTGTCCATCTAAATGAAGGATCGTATTATAAATGAAAAGCATTGACCACTGGGTTTGCCAGACAATGTCTTAGAGTCATATGTTCTGAAGTAAATACCATCTTAACCTTTCAGTTGTCCAGTAAACAAATGTACTTTGGACTACTGAAAAGGCTGGACAGGAAGCTGCCTTGTGCCTGAAGTCCTGCTGCTTTCTGCTGTGAATCCAGCTCAATCTAAGATAGCTTCTCGTTTCTGTTTTATTATAGAAAAATGAAAAAAACCTACCATAGAAACACGTAGCCAGAGGGTATGGCATGAGGGTAAGATTTGTCAAAGGATATGTTTGTGAAAGCACAGGTAGCTTTGCTATATCAGTCTTTGCAAGATACAACAGGATGCTTTGCTGTAGGTATCTGCAGTAAAAACTATAGAGTGATGGCTCTTAGCTCCAGAGGTATATACACACAATATTCAAACAGTGTCCAGATTCTAGCTATTGTGGTAGAACGTCTCTAGCAAATTTCAGCTGTCTAATTTGGTTTCTGTAACCCAGGGGCTGGCACACTGCCTGTGTCCTAGCCTTTCCTATTTGCAAGCTAGTTAATGCACAAACAGTATCCTTGCATGTACCGTCACCTATTTGGGTAGACTGGTATGCTCTGCTTCTCCCGGAGAGAAAGCGGTCTGTTTCAGAGTAAATGACCTATTCCGTGCAGACTACTGGACTTGATGGAATACTTAAAGCCAAGGTGTTTTGGAATCTTTAAATAAGTCCAGAGAGGCTAGAGACATAAAAGCAAATCACAGCTTGGATTCATTAACTTGTTTGCTGCATTGCTAACGAATGATGGATTAACAGCTTAAAGGGCTGGCTTGTGTTCAGTGTAATTTAGCTTTGTGCTTTTGATATCTGACTTCACCTTGATATCATATGATTTGTCAGTCACTTTGTGACTGAATGATATTTAGCCTGCAAATATTATGATCTCCCCTTACTGCCAGGCTTCTGTTTGTTCTTGTGCTTTGCCAAGTTAAACCAGCTGAAAGTGCATTAAGACTCAGGTTAGAGGCTCTAAGGAGAGTTTCTAGATCTGCAGGTTCCAGAGATCAGACCTAATGTGCTTTGCTTACAAATGTTTTTTGAGGGATGCTGAACTGAATATACTGTAACTGAGGTGTCTGGTCTGACGCTTCAGATGGTTTGGGAGCAGCCACCTCTGTGCTTGCAGAATGTGCTTGGGACGTAGTAGTAGCAGTGCAGGAAATCTTTTCAATCTCACCACAAGTAAAACAAAGTTAAGTTACCTCAGCAATGGAGTATAGAACTTTCTCCTAAACTATCTCCCTATAAAACATGTTTGAAATAAGCCTGTTTTATTGAGCGTATTAAGAAGAGGGTGTATTAATGATTGCATTTGTTTATTTAAACCATATGAGTGAAAACATAATTCAGAAGTCACTTTGATGTGACACTGTGTGGAGCACTTCATGGCAGTGTACTCAGTGTACTCGCTACAGCAGAGATCTCGTGATGTGTAAGAATGCAAGGTCAGTGAAGTGGTCAGTTTTACATGATCCAACAACAAATAATTTCCGTTTCATGTTTTTCTGAATATTTGCAAAAATCCTCATGATTTTTGGGTGGGTCTGTGCCCCCTTCTTGCGAACAAGATATTCCTCTGTCCTTATCTGTAGTAACAATGAAGCAGAAGTGCGCTCACTGTTGGTGAAGTTTTACTGGAAATGTATTTTCAGGTTTTAGTGTGTGCTTAATGTGAGCTGCTTGGGCCTTCTCTGCTTATCATAAAGAAAGCACAAAAGCTTAAATGAAAATGTTGCAAGCACCTATAAAGCCCATAAACAATATTTTATTAAAAAACAACAACAACAACCAAAAACAGCCAAAAAAGAAAAACCACAACCTAACGAAGGCAAGTATTCTGCTTTGGCATTGTGTTGGGCAAGATGATTCTTTTTGAATCGCTGAGATTACGTAACTGGCTTAAAAGATATGGTGAATCATTTTACTTAAGGATTTTGTCAGAGATTCTTACAAACGGAAGTAGGCTCAAAACCTCCATTACATCATGTTCAGTTTTCAGCTTGCAGAAGCGGCTGTTTTAACCCGTCAACTGAATTCAGACAGAAATGTTTGTGTCTGAAAATGATGGTTCCTGTTCATGGGACTTTCTCTATTAATGATAATTAGAAGGGGCTGGAGGCAGCTCCAGCAGTTTAGTTCTTGGTCACTGGTTTTTTGTTTAACTTCAGTACTAGTTGTGATGCAGCAAGTGACTGGAGATTGCTACGTGTCTATAGGCTTTGCCCTTGCCTGTGATCACTGAGTACAATAACTATATGCATTTGCTGCACCTTGTCCGTTGACTGCATTCTTTGTAGGATCTTGAAGGCAATTCTAAAACCATCCTAACAGTTGATTCTTTGATTTTATGCCTCGTAAGAGAAAGAACTGGCTATAGAAGCTGTTTCTCTCAGGACGCACACAGCTGCTGCTTCACTTGTTTTTGTTCCCGAGGATAAATGAAGTCTTTGGTTTCATCAGAGCTATCATTTGTTTCAGGGATAACGTTAGTTTTTACAGCGTAATCAAATATGAAAACAAAATGTTCTTTCTGCTTGTGATGCAGTGAAGATGAGAGGGAGGTCAGGATGGCTACCTTATGAGTACTTGTTTTATTTCCAGAGGAAAAATACTTTTAGCCACTACGCAGCCTCTGTGAGGCTTCAGCTTCTGTGTGGCGCGAAGCTTCCGTGAACTGATAAGAGGTTAAAGTTTAAAGTACCTCATGATGGTGAAGCCAGTTATTCCAAGTTATTCCACAGGAGTTGTGTTATATGAAAATATTTATCAGAATAGTCGGGTAACTATAAAAGAAGGAACAGAGAGTAGAGTTTCATTACGCAGCAGCTTTTTCTTACTTTTTTCTATTCTTTTGTAGGGGAGGATGTGAGAATAATGGGTTGGACACTGGGACTGGCTGAAATACTAATTGAGTTTCCTAGTGCTAATTATTTGAGAGAAATAATTTTGTTTCAGGGTTGTTGCTTGCTGTCTAATCCATTTAAACGTGCTTTATTTTAACAGATTACCTCGCCAGCCATGGCCGGCTAAGTGAGTCTGAGGCCAGGCGCAAATTCTGGCAGATCCTCTCAGCAGTGGAGTATTGCCATGGTCGAAAGATTGTTCACCGTGACCTGAAGGCTGAAAATCTTTTGCTTGACAACAACATGAACATCAAAATAGCAGGTATTCAGAATGTAGATGATATTCAGTAACACCTCATTTTTATGGAGGCCGTTCCAGTAATTCAATTGCTGCAGCCCAAGATATCCTGCTGTGCTTAAGGTACAGAAAATCAGAGCGGTAATACGCGTAATAATTTTGCATTATGGATATCGCAGTAGACGTAGCTAAAATAATTCCTAAATTAGCTCTATTATACTTTCAGGAAAAGGAAATAATTTTTAGAGTTCTAGTCATTTTTTTGTGGGTGTTATAACATGTCTATAATGCTGCCAGATGTTCAGGTTAAAACAGAGTTAATCAAATAACTTCTTTCAACATTAGAAAAACTCAAAATGGAAGCTTATTGATTTTTTTTTTCTTTTTGCATGCATGATTTCTTTTTAATTATAAATTTAGACACAGCAGATGTTGCTAGCAATGGAAATCATTTTGTCGGTTGTCAACTCATTACAATTCCACAAATCCTTCCGTACTGACTTTAGCCCAGCGACACTTGAAATGGGAAAGCTAGATAACATCTTGATTTGGAGGACTGTTGAACTTCAGTCGTCAGTAATATGGGAGCAGGAAAGGAAGGCTAACAGCTGTAAGACGCTGGTTTGTATAGGAGTAAGCTTGCTAGTTCTGAGAAGGAAGTGCGAATAGATAGCCAATCCAGCTGAGAAAGGTGAAGTGATAAAACATTTCTGAGTTGTAAGTCACTGCTGGATTATTTTACCCCTGAATTTCCTCTCTGGCATTTCTGAAATGGATGAACTGGGAATGTATCTTGATCTCTGATGCTTTCTGTAAGGATAAAATTGCAGAAAAGCTTTAAATGTGCCAGCAGCTCTCCAAAAGATGCGCTCCTTTTTGTCTGTGAAGTATGGAGACAGTGTTCTTAAAGATTTTAAAGGAAAAGTTAACAACTGTTTAACTGGTTACCATCTGTGTCACAACGATTCACCCCTTTCTCTGCAATACTGCAGCGAACATTGGGAAGACTAGGCTATTAATTCTGGGGATTAACTTCACCCTCAGCAAAAATCTTTTAAATCCTTTTAAATCATCTTTATCAGAATGGGAAATCTACACAGTCTTTTAAAATGAGCACTCACCTTTGAGATGAAAACTATTTCTTGAGCAAGAATTTTATCCTCTTTAAACTTAGCAATTACTATGGGTTCCTTTTCTCTTTAAAAAAAAACAAACAACCCAATAAAACAACATAGGTTATCTTTGCTTATGAAATGGGATTTTACTGATGGACTAAGAAGGATTTCTTATCAATGTATGTATTAATGGTGGAGTAGCTTTCCCAGATCCTGGATGTGTGTCTTGCTTTTGTATCGACCTTTGGTTTTGTCTGTATATTTAAAACATTTATTTCTTCATTCCTTTACCCGCCACCTTTCCACCTAAAGCATCTTTTTCACATGGTTTAAGAGGTTACAGAAAGGTGAAGTAACAGATAAATTAAAATTGAGGAAAAGGAAAATACAGCTATGAGTTCCAGAACCGTGACTTTCATAGAGTATTAGGCTACTGTTGTTACCAAGTCTGAACCTAAGGCGGAGAAGGAACACTGTGGAAAACAGATTCTCTGAAGCTAGAGGGGGAAGCCTATTAATCTGCTCTTTGGCATGTTCTCTATATTTCATGGCTCTTTAGCATCTCAGAGTGGGAATTTTACAGTAGGCTCATAAAAGCTGTAAAAATTGTTATTTAACACTTTATATAAATTAATTGCAGAGTCTTTGCAGTCTTTTTCATTTCATTTGCTATCAAACTGTTTATGGTTATCTTTTAATTTTCTCTATTCTATTATGGGCTTTAGTATTAATGTTAAACTGTAGAAATATTAAAAGCTACCATCAGATGAAGTAAAAGGGTTTTGCAACTGTTGTAGCAGGAAGATGCAGTTCTGGTATAAGTTCTTATTTTTATGGTATTTGATAACTGAAGAAAGCTAACAAAACACTTGGGATGGAGATAATGAAGCGGCCCAATTATAATAACTAATAACGTTGAGATTGAATTGGTGGTGATATCTCAAAATTCTGAAAACTAACAGGACCACTGCAGTGTTTGCTCACAGCTGTTGGTAATAAGGCTGTACATTTGACAGTGAAAGGGTTTAATACTGTGTTGAGCTTTAATCTAGCGAGTTCATCAGCACGACCATTTGTAGAGTATTTCTTCTTTTCTCACTTCTGATTTCAAACTTGCATTTATTTCTAGCAGCTACTCACAATCATAGCACCTGGAGATTTGACTGACATACAATTGTATTTACCAGGACAATGTATGGCTTCAGTAAGTACTGTGTCTAAGGGCTGCAAGTCACATGGACCCCACTTACCCTGAGTAACTGAACGAAATATAAGGGAATTTTTGTGCTATTGTTCATCTGTGCTTTCTTTCCATGACTTCTGGATCTGCCACTCTTCTCCGCATTTTCACCACCGTATTCTATCCCTTCTAATTTCTTTTTCTCTAGATCAGTGTTCTGCACTGTAGCCTGTCACGTTCAGCCTGGCATAGTTTTTCAGAACTCCTCAGGGGCCTCAGCTGCACTGGAGAGGGGCCGCATTCAGAGGTATTCCTTCCGTGGATGTCCTTAGCACTGCGGGGATGCAAGTTCCCTGCCTCCCTGAACACTGCAGTGCAAGCATGACACAAGCTTACAAAAACACTACTTCAGAGGCATCTCGGGAGACCCATTAACCGAAGAAAGGTTAGAGACACGATCTGTTCTGTCGCAGGGAATTTCAATGCATAGGTTCTCCAAGGACTCAAATAAAAGCATTGATAAATGGTAGTTACTAGATTCCATCAGCTGCTGCTGTCTGTTTCCTCCTCTTAGCTGCTCTTGTGCTCTACCTATGTATTACAGAAAGTTAATTGCAGGCGGCCTGTACGTAAAAACGATCACATTAACTGGCAGTGATTCAAATGGTGTGATTCTTTCAGGTATCTTTGTCAAACTTTATCAGATTGATAGCAATTCCCACGTCCAGCTTTGGTGATAAAGTAGCTGGAGGAAAGTTATGACTGCTAGAAACTTTGTAGTGATTTGTGATGAGTCAGTTGTTTTATTTTTCTCTATTAAAGAGATAGATGAATTCCACAGAATGGTTTATCTGTGCTTTTGGAGCTATCTGGTGCTGTGCAGATCCCCGAGAACAGTCTCTACCAGTGGTTCATATTCTGCATGGTTCATTTATCAAACTGTGGAAGAACAAAGGGCAGGCAGGATCCCAACTCTGATAGCTAGAATTACTCTCTAATTCAAATTAATCAAGCAATCAAAAGACAACACAGTAATTGATGGATTAGTTTGACAGAAAGCTCTGCACTGTCAGTGTTTGCATTGGGCCCCGGCACTATGCACAGGGCTCTCCCTTGCTGATCACTCCAAGCAGCTATGAAATCCACATAAATAGTTGTGGCCATTCCAGGCTCTTCCTAACTTCCAGTGGACCGCTTGATTCATTCTGATGCTTCTAATACTTTTATTGAAGCTTTTACTCTTTAAGAATACAACATTTTTTTAGTCAAATACAGAAACGTGCATAAAGTTACCTCTGTATCTCAGCTACCAGGAGGATAAACTAAGATTCAAAAATCAGTGTTCCTAAAACTTGAGCTGATGAGACTGCCACCTTTTATGCTTAAACAAGGAGGCTGGACTAAAACGTAATAGTTTTGTGTTAATATTGCTCTAAAAGGAAGAAGATAGATAGAATTCAAAGGATCTTTCAGTCTTAGTACCTAGACAAGAAACAGAGGATGTGTAAAGACCTTGAGGCGAGAGCTTTGATAAACTATTATTTTCTAGAAGAGCTAGGTGTTGGGAGCAAAAACCTCAAACTTAAATTTTAGCATAAGTAACGTAAAAGAAGGCATTAGTCAGATAAAATGTCCACTGAGGAGGTTGCAACTCAAGAATGCTATACCAAGCAGTCTCCATCAGGTTTGACATGAAATTTTTTTTAGCACTAACAAGGTAAACCCTGTTTGTTCTTCGCAAAGTTAGTGCCTGTAGGTAGCTGGATTGTTCATGTACCCTTTACATTTTGCCGGTTTTTGAAGGGATCATAGGGACTGGATTTCAGTTACTGATCACTGATAACGCTATGCTGTCGTCAAATAAAACTTGCTCGTTGTCTGTACAGGGAAACATCTGTGCATTTGTGAAAATTAAATACAGCTTTGAACTGAGGATGGGATAGTGAGCCTCTCTCTGTATACTTCCAGCCCCACAAAACTGCCAGATTGCGATGCCTTATAGATGTCTGCAGAAATCATGCCATCTTGGTGGTAAAGCTACTGTGTTTGAACCAGATCAGGTAGGAGAGACTGTTATTTTGAAGTAGGCTGTAGCGCTCGTTTGTCTTGCTGGTGGACAGTAAAATATGCATTGACGTCAGAACTGGCTGATCAGCATTCAGTTCATGAAGTAGGTCAGGTTTGTTTCTAACACACTCATACCTTTCCTTTATCAGTACCTCTCTCACGATAATCTCCTTTGCTCATATTACTACTATAACAAAAGATCCATGTGGCTCTATGAAGCCAGGCAGATTGAATTCTGTTGGTAATTTTAGAAGAATGGATTAATTATCGCTCTGAAGCTGGTATCCCTTCTAAAGGATTTTTAGAGGTACAAATTAGAGACTACCTCATATTGCTAGATGCACAGCAGAAGTTGCAGTGGCTCTGGCAGGGAGCTTCCGTTTCTCAAATTGCAAATGGGTCTGAAATCTTAGTCTGTTTCCATTTTTAACAGGAAAACAGATTCCATTTAAATGATGTATGTTCAAAAAATTATACCTTTCTAAATTCAAGATTATTCTAAAGGGGGTAATGAGATTGAGAAACAAAATACCGCAAATGTTGAGAGCCAATATTTGCAGATTGCACAAACACGAGTTTATTCAGCTGAACACAATGCTGCAAATGATCGTATTTTTTTAGCGTGCAGATTCAGGCAAATGTTAAGAAGATAAAGATCACTTCATTCTATAATCTCAGTCCTCTGGTAACGCGTCCAGTTTCAGTCCTCTTAGAATTCTGTGGCTGGCTTTTTTTTTTTTTGAGGGCTGGCACATTTTCTCCTTAAACATCAGTAACGTTCGTTAAATCCATTTCTCTGGAATGAGAAATCTTAACAGTGTTCTTAGGTTAAAAACTATTACCTTTGATCCGGAATGATTCTGGTAAATCAGCAATTGCAAAGTAGAAACAAGGTGGAGGGGGAAAGAGAGAATAAGAGACTAGTGATTGCTTTGTGCTTAATTGAATCCTGGCCATTCCAACACTCTAAAAAGTGGGACAACTAAACTGTCAGTACAATAATTAAAAATTGAGGAAGCCCAATGGACCAAGCATCCAGTATCTTATCTAAATCTTTAACTTTTTCTTTGAAATGGCTTTCGTGGATGCTATTAATTCTTGAGTTCTTAAGAAATGGTTTAACATCATTTGAAGGCACGAGTGTAGAAAGCAAAATGGAAACAAAAAGAAGTAACCATAATAATTTATGTACTCTAACAAATAATGCTGATCTCCCTGCACAGGTAATTTTTTCCAACAATATAATATAATTGGATTTCTAAAGATAAGAGCAGACTGCTGAAATATACAATGCTGTTTTTAAGTCCTGTGTTACATGAAAAAGTCCAGTGTGTATTAGTAGGTATCTGCCTTTTATTGTGCTTTGTACTGTTAATGCATGCTATTTTTTCAGCAAAAATTTGTAACTAAAGAATACTGGTGTTCATTACCCATGAAAAATGGAAGAAACTGAAGGTTTAGAACTGCAGATCAAAGACAGAACGAAGGGACCGTTTTCCAGGTTTATAAGACACATACCACATACTCCTAGACAAGTACACAGACTCGTGAGGAATTCCGTACTGGGTCAGAGCCATCTAGCAGTGACAGGGAGAGTATACCAGGCTGGCCATTTTCTGCAGCCTGTTCCCCATGTGCTCATCCCTATGCCCAAACCCCAGCAGTTAGCGTTGTATTAGTGCTTGTACAGAGTGCATCCTTGGCTACTCCTTCTAGTATCAACGTATAGACCTTTCATACATGGATTTGCCTAATAAAACTTAATCGTCTATGCTGTCACAAGACTATCAGATGCAAGCCAATTGCTGCTGTTCCACCCAGTCAAGCGCTGTCTCGACAGCGTAAGCTATGTAATTCTATTGCTCAGATGGGGACTAAAGGTAACAGCCTTGCAAGGATCATGCCATTTAGTTCTAAGATATCCTTGCTCTTGAGCTACTTTTGGTAACGATAAATAAAACTATTATGTGTTATGAAATCAAACATGGAAAGATAATAGTAAAAAACCAAAAATCCTAATCCTAAACCGGAAGTTTCTCTTATATTGATCAGTCATACTTAAAGACTCTGTTCTGTCTTCTGCCGTTCAGATTTGTTCATGTTTCTTTTTGAAGTGGCTCTCACGTGTTCACGTTCACCAAATAGCTAACTTTAAATCCAGCCTGGATAGGCAGAGTTTCACTTTCTTAGGAATTGAAGTCTTGTGTATTTCCAAGCAGGCCATGCTTTCTAGAGCTGTGCTTACAAATATATGTGCATGTACTTGTGTGAATCTGATATGAAGATTTATGAGGGTGGCACCTGAATAGGAGCTGCAGTTCAGAGATTAAGATTGATGTTTATCTGCAGTACTAAGAGGGTGTTGAAAATCTGACAATTCAAGGTAAGTGGAGAGAGAGATCAGATTTAATGACACCTACACAGATGGCAAAATGCTTCTGAGAGAAGAAATTGCTTCATGTCTCCTGAAGTATTGTCAAGGTTGCCAAGCCAATTATGTGTGAAGAAAAGTCTCCTCATAGAGAATAAAACAATTCACAACAAAAGTGTAGCTGTGATAGGAAAAAGGCAGGTGACATACAGCGATTGGGGGATTTTTTTTTTTTTTTTAGAAGATTTTGTTGTTTTCCCCTCTGTTATTACAGCTGAAGTTGCAGTTGTTTCAGAGCTGAAGAAGGATGTAAAAGGAAGGATAGCATGAATGTTACGTGCAGTGTTTCCTGTGTAGATTTGGAATCTGAGCTGACCCTTGACCATTTGCACCTCCAGAGTATGGTGATGTGCCAGGATGCCGTTGCATAACTGTTCATGCAACTATCAGGCACTCTGTGTTCTTGCAGAGCATGGCACTGTTAAGAGCATGACACTGTTACGGGTCTCTTGTGGGGTGACCTTCAAATAGTCTTTCTGGCATTGTAGCCTCCTTACTGATAGGCAGTGGGGCTCTTCCTTGATTATGGACAAGTCCCAAAAGTTCATTGCTGTGAGATTGGGTATCTGATTTTCTGACTTTGAACAAATACAGAGACCTTGGAGTGATGTTGGAGATTTAACCACTTGAGGGTTCCACCTGTACCAGCTATTTACAGTGTAAGATGTTCTCTTGTAACAAAGTATGTTAATTATCTGGAGTACGATATTAATTTAGGGACATTGAGTTAAAAGGATAGAATGAAGCTTAAATATTTGTCTTTTAAGTTTCCCGTTTGATTGTTGACGATGCAAAAACAGATGAGGGATAAGAGTGTCATCACAAAAACGACAGCTCATCATTAGCAGTCCGCACACAGATACATAAATCTCTAAGGACCTAGCGTGACTGTAGATCCGATTTAATCAATCACTCTTTCCAGCAAACTCAATCATTCATATTTGAACTAGAGTTTATCTTTTTAAAAGTCCTCAAATTTTTAGTCAGATTTTTAAAGTAATCAATACACCAAATACTACTATGCTGCCCTAGAAGATGATTCTAAATCAAATCTGTTAAGAAAAATAATGAAATATAACTGTTTCAAAGTTATTTATGCCCCAGAGCCCCTTTACCAAGCAGTTTGCTTAAGTCCAAAGGCTCTGATCATCACCTTTCTTCAGTAGATTCTCATAAATTGTTTCTTACAAACTGAAGCCATGGGCTGCAGCTCCTTATTTGTCCCTAGGATCACTTTAACAGATTTGATGTCAGGTAAGCCCTGTAGTTCTACGCTTGAAGGGAGTATGACAAGGCTATCTAATGACCAAATCAGCTTTCCTAAAACAGAGATCTATTTGTTCATAACAAAAGCATTTTGGGGAGGAAGAAAAAAAGGTAAAACTGCATGGATATGAGAGATGTATCTATTCCTGCTTTGTGTGAATGCAAATAGTGGGTATGGTTAGTGTGAGATGAGAAGTGAAAAAGATTAATTTATTTAAAAGAAAAGGCAATTTCTGATCAGTCGTTGAGACAGTGATGAAGTATGTGCAGAGTATTGGACAGTATAGTTACAACTGAGGGAAAAACACATAAGGCCAGTGTTTACAAAAGGAAATGAGACTTAGCGCTCCCCCTTATACCCTGATGTATTTGGGTCACTGGACTGAGATGTGCCCGGAGTATGTGATGTGCATTAAAAGTGGCAGAAAGTTTACAGCAGAATTACAGCATCGAATTTCAGGCTGTGGAAGTGCTGAGGCAAAAGTTTTCATCAGAGTGACTGGTTTCTATTTGCTGTTTAGAGAATGACCAGGCAGTTCAGTTACGCTTGGCCTGGCCTGGGTCAGTCACTGATTTGTTACTTGAATTTGGGCTACTCTATTAACTTGTGTGTTCCAGTGTCCTCACCTGTAAAACTGGTACGCTTTTTCACACCCTAAAACCCCTGATAAGAGAGAGAAATTCCATAATCAATACCTTGAAATTCCTAAGTGCAAAGAGCTGCTTTATGCGTGCTGCAAAATATTTTGAAAGATGCGTTTTTTTGTGGAAGAACACCAGTGAGAACTGGTCTAAGTGAGGTCAGACATTTATATCGCCATATCTAGCTGCTCCTTCAAGATTACCACAAATGAGCTTTAGAAAAAGGAAGGATAAAATGAAGACAGAATGACACTGTGTGTGTGCAACTGTGGCTGATTTACAGTTACCAGTTGTTTACCTGAATCAAATGGACCACCAACACAACGGACTACGTAAAAAAGGCTATATATTTTAATATAATGTATTATGAATGCCCCCCAGTAATATTGCTGCTAAATGGAATAGTGACTGTTTTTATTACCTTACAGTGTATGTCACCCACTGTAGAGATTTTCATACTGAGAGCTGGATGGTTGCATAGTCTTGCTTATCTATTATTCCTAATTAGTGCACTTCATTAAAGACAACTAAAAATATCTGCTTGTATTAGTGGTACTGCTTAACGCAATGTAGAGTCCGCAGTGCGATGCAGTAAAGAATCAGAGGTAAGGAAGCTATTAAAGAGGTAGTCATTGTAATAAGAATTATCCAGTGGTACACAAAGATTTGGAATCTCTTTCTAAGTCTTGTAGACTTCTTGCTGAACTCGACAGTGACCTCAAAGTTAAAAGGATTAATGAAAACAGCCAAAGACCTATGAGATCATGCTGTTTGTGTATGTTTCCCAGATAAATTTTGAACCTGTTGCTTGCCCATAACCAAATTTGACAGAGAGCAGGAACCTCAAAAGGCAAAGATATTCCTGCAGGTTCATGTATAGGTGTTAAAGCAGCGGGTGGTATGTCTTACCCGTGGAAACAGTTGCAGAAGGAGCCACAGAAATTATGAGAGGGATGGAACACCTCTCCTATGAGGACAGGCTGAGAGAGTTGGGGTTGTTCAGCGTAGAGAAGAAGAGGCTCCAGGGAGACCTTATTTTGGCTTTTCAATACTTAAAGGGGTCTTATAAGAAAGCTGGGGACAAACATTTTGTAGGGCCTGTTGTGACAGGACAAGAGGTAATGTTTTTAAACTACAAGAGGGTAGATTTAGACTGGCTATTAGGAAGAAATTTTTTACGAAGGTAGTGAAACCCTGGCCCAGGTTGCCCAGAGAGGTGGTGGATGCCTCATCCCTGGAGACATTCCAGGTCAGGTTGGACAGGGCTCTGAGCAGCCTGATCTAGTGGAAGATGCCACTGCTCATGGCAGCAGGGGGCTTAGACTAGATGACCTTTAAAGGTCACTTCCAACCCAAACTATTCTGATTCTGTAACTTATTACACATTAAGGAAAATCATAGAATCATAGAATGATTCGAGTTAGAAGCGACCTTAAAGATCATCTAGTTCTAACCCCTCTGCCATGGGCAGGGACACTTGGAAAATCTTGGAAGACAGAAGAAAAAAATGCTTAGAAGCCTCTTCAGTTCTGGCGTTCCCAAAACTGCTTCTTCCGCCTATGTTCATTTTTTATATATGTTGCAGGAAGAGTTCTATTAAAAGAACTATTGGAGCTCTTGTGTCCTGTTAGGAAGGCAAGCAAATACCTTTACTGTTAAGCTCAGTGTAAGTAAACCGATTCAATTTCCATATAGCTTCTCTGGAACAACTCCAGGCTAAACCTAAGCTTGGTAAGTTTGTGTTTAATATCTCTGTATTGCTTTGATACTGAGGGTTCTCTTGTGGTTTTATAGCTCATGACGTGTGACGAGAGAGCCAGGCTCTTTGAGTAACACAACCTATACAAATAGAAGTAAATGAAGTGGTACCAGTAGTGCCAGTACTGTGTCTGCTAACCACAGTGTTTATCAATTTTGCTATCTGCTGATCAGCACCGCATTGTGTTAACGTACCTCTGAGGTATTCAGCGCTTGATAGTGCTAAATCAACAGCCTGATTACTGTTTATCAACACTGTTGACTTTCACAGGATTCCTCGAGTCACACCAGCACGCGGTATCACTCTGCAGGAGCCTGGTTAGCTACAAGGGTAAAGCTAGCATTATCACCTTAAGAAAAGAAACGCTTTCTGTAACCTTCTACTGCATAGTTTGTTCCTGTGTGGAAAAAGCGGCAGGGAACAGTTAAATCGTTGTTCACACAGGAGTAGACCAGTGACGAACATCAACAATGTTGTTGTGCTTGACAGTCTTTGCATGTCACTTGCCAGTGCTCCACTCTGTGTTTCCTTTGGAGATATAGCTGACCAGTTGGTGAATTGAAGCCAGTTTGCCTGAAACCCTTAAAACCAAAGAATATTTGTCCCTGTTATCAGATCTCTCTCCTTGAGATCTTCTCCTTCTTTGCTTTAGTATTAATAGCATTTGTTGGCACAGAGAACATACAGGCTGGCCTGCAGCACAAGTGGAATAGAGGCCTAAGCGGTACAGAGCGGTAATGCTGGGAGCAACAGGAAGAAATGCTGGTTTCGTTGAATTCCGTGAGAAAACTCCACTAGACTTCAGTGGAGCAAGTATTTTGATTCATGGTGTGCACAGGTGTATCTAAAAACTTTGCTCCGATGGCTTTTATTAAAAGCATGATGAATAAGAGCCTTTTGTATTAATACTGAGGAGTGTCATGGAAGGAGTGTATTCAAAATGTGTATCTGCAGTGGATGTTGGAGGGACTTTTAGGATCTTGGCAGGAAGAATAAAGAATGCTAAAGCAAATGATGTACGAACTAAGCAAAGGGAGCAAGAATGACAGTAGGATGTAAGAGGAACTGGAGGATCTGGGCTCTGAAGAGCTCCAAAGACACTGGTAAGAGTGGAGTGGAAGGCCAGAGAGCTACAGATCAGAGCACCAGGGAGTGGTGGCAGCCACCTGAAATTCTGCATTTTGAAAATAATCAGTTTCAGTTCAGTCATAAAGGCAGCTTCTTCAGTATTGATGTTGCTTGCTGTACAGTTCTAGTAAAAAAATAAAAACGCAACCTGGGAAAGCAGCAATAGGGGAAGCTAAAAAAAATTGCATCAGACTTTATCTGACTTCATGTCTCTATGCCGCACTGGCTGTCATTTTGCTTTTCACTACTGGATTATTACAAATGGTGACTAATACTGAAGTCCCGTGGGACCCGTGTCTGGTCCCATATTAAGCCAGAAAAAGAAACATTTAAAAGAACTGCTTAGTTGTGGAATGGTAAATTTCAGTTGTAGGTTGAAAGGGCTGTACACAATCCCAGTAGCAGAGTTTCCTTCCTAGCAAAAGGCTTTGTTTTCCCATGCTTGTTGCTTTTGGCAGAGTTCCTTCCTCCCTCCCTCCCTCCCATCTCCAAAGTTGATGCTTTTGTTGTCGAAATTTGTCGTGTATTCAAGGCTAGAGAGCACCTAAAGAAGACTCAGGGAATCTCAGATCCAGTACTGAATCTCATATCTCTTGGCAAGTAAATAAGCTCATATGTATGCATGATTGTCAGTTTGTTGAATTATAGTGATAGTTGTTTATAAACTTGGATTTAGCAAATGGGTAGAAGTTTATACTCAAAACTCCTACAGGTTGTGAAATTTTGCAGAGTGTTTTAATCATTACATAGTTGTCATGAAAATAGCAGTAGAGGACGTTCGGCATCCCAATAAATATTTTCAGTGGGAGTACTGATAAAAGTATTTGTGATAGAGCCTTTCATGAATGGAAGTGAGCTTTCAGACCTAGTCCCTGCATACAGTTATTCTTTGTCATGCAACTGGAGTTTGGAGTGACTTTCCCCTTAATTTCTCAACAGATTTTGGATTTGGAAATTTCTATAAGAGTGGTGAACCTCTGACGACATGGTGTGGAAGCCCACCATATGCAGCCCCAGAAGTCTTTGAAGGACAGCAATACGAGGGACCTCAGCTGGATATCTGGGTATCATTATTCTTTTTTCAACTGGATTCAAGTCAACTTTAAGGAATCTGGAACAAAGGAATCATCTTTGATTTTTCTTAAACTGCAGACAAGCTGTTCCTCTTCAGCTTTATTTCTTGAGTGTCATAAAATGCCTCTTAACATTCAATAGAATTGAAGTTACCTATCCAGGTGGCTATTAAATGTCCACTGTAGGTGTATGTTATCCCACTAGAGGGAAAACTGTAGCTCCTCCAGAACTCTCCTGGCTGAAGGCATGAACTTTGCTTTTTTTCCAATGCATTTAGTATCTTCTGTGTTAAGTGGGAATTGAACTTGTAAGGCTGTAAGTTCTTGATGAGGTTGAAGGGATTCTGAGCCACTGAAACAGAAGAGGGATGATGACTGCTTTGCTCTTTGAGCTGGAAACAAGCACGTTTGTGCCACAAACATTTCTACTGCAGGCAGCTGCATGTTTTTGAATTGGTGTGTCTCCATCTGTACTACTCTTAATGGAAGAGGATAGAGAGCGCAACCCACATTCTTATGCAATGGAAACAGGACTAAAATGAACTGAAGAAATCCTGTGCACCCTTCACGCATTGTCAGAGAGTGCTTTTCATTCCTAATTTGCTTTTGTTTGGGTTTTTTTTGTTTGGTTGGTTTTTAATTTTAGTATTTTGGTACTTACCACGATGGATTCACATCCTAACCAGAGACAGTATAATTCGTTTGTCAGTCTCTGCTCTGGCATCAGATTTGCAGTGATAATATTGCACATAGCATAACAACATGGGCACTGACATTTTGGTCAGAGCCTATTACGCAAACAGGGCAGTTCAATGAAAGTCACCTTTCAGCTGCTAATCTGATTCAAATTAATCTAATTGCATTAACAAATAAAAACTGTACTTTTAGTACTTACATTCGTGTGCATGCAAGTATCTCTCTATATACATACACATATATGTAGCTAGCTAGAATTTAAGAAAAAAAAAGACTACAGCCTTTCTGAACCTTTAGTAACTGACAAATAAACGTACAGCAGACTGCAGCTATGCTTACTCTTTCAAGTAGCACAGGCACTGTCTGAATGTCAGAAGTGAATCTCTGAACTTTGGTAAATGTTCTTTAAATATATAAAGATCCTAAATTGTTAACAATCTGCCTGCCCACAAAGAGAAGCACACATGTGTTTATATTTAAGATAAAATCATCATCATCACCATCTTCACTTATCTTCTGAGATGAGTTAAAGATTCTGTATCTCTGCAACATCCAATCAAACGATAGGTCTGCTGAAAGTGCTAAGCTTGCAGGAGGAATGCAACAATCCACAGTTCAGTTTTTGGCAGGTTAAGGAAAGAAGGAGTACTTTTAAAAATACATATTTTATTTTAAAATCTGTGTACTTACAAAGTTTTAAGGTGAAGGTTGAACGCCTGCTTTTTCCCCTTGAGAAATCCAGTGCTGTGGCTGTCTATGCCAGTTGATTGGCATGAGGGTCTGCTGTGGTTATTTCATCTAGTGTGGCACTATATTTTTTTGGCATATACTGCAAGACTGTTTCCACTTGCAGTGCCAATTAACTTGCATACTTTCAAAAATGAGTCTGGCAGTTGTAGGAGAGCTCTTTCCCAGATTGTCTCCTTTTGCTTATATTAAATAATCCGTCATGCTCAGCACTGCATACAGCAGTGCAGAATTATTAGTTGGTGTTCCCCTGAAGCTGACCGTTCAGGAAGTTACCACTGTGCCTCTTACACAGGCTTTTACAAATTGGTAAATGTAAAA
This sequence comes from Dromas ardeola, assembly GCA_013398915.1. NCBI lineage: Eukaryota > Metazoa > Chordata > Aves > Charadriiformes > Dromadidae > Dromas > Dromas ardeola. Next base: position 82,591 of record VYZM01002539.1, on the reverse strand, counting down.
GGTTATAGTGTTTTATTTTGAGCGGCTGCTGTTTAAGGTTTGTTTTTGTTTGACCAACATGGAGATTAATAAAACGTATCTCTAATTCTCACCTGAAGTTGGGGCTCACTTTTCAGGTATCATTCAGTCATCTGCGTGGAGCTTCCTGCTAGCAGCCAGAGTCTCTAACCCATTACACTTCAGCTTACCTGCTTATCAGCACAAGGTACTGCAAGCCTAGCCATTTTGGGTTAGCTGAGTGTTCTAAATGTTTAGGGATCTTCAGAAATCTAACTCCTCCTTGTATAAATTTCCTGTTTCTGCAGAACATAATTTTAATTTTTTCTCTGACAGGATTTGGCTAGCCAGCCTCAGAGACTTTGCTTGTAGCTTGAAAACCAAAATGACTATTCTCTTTCTTACAGAGCATGGGTGTAGTTCTTTATGTTTTGGTCTGTGGAGCATTACCTTTTGATGGACCGACGCTCCCCATACTAAGGCAACGAGTTCTTGAAGGAAGGTTCAGGATCCCTTATTTTATGTCAGAAGGTAACAAGGTGTCCTCTTATGCTCTTAGTGTTGTAAACCTTGAGTAAATTCTAGAATAATCTCTCTTGCAATACAGCAAAGGGTGGTGCATCTGCACACTAGATTATGGTATGGCGGACTATTCGTTTTGCAAAGAAACACAAATAATCCTAGGTGAGCTGTGTGCCTTTGCAGTTAGGCTGCCGCTAGGCAAACCAACTCATTTTTACCTGCACAGTGCATGGAGATTGCAGTGTGGCTGTGCCTATGGGCAGGGAGAGAGTCAAAATGGAAGCTGAAGGATCTCTCATCCTACTGTGAACAGAACTATGGGGATGCAGGGGGAGAGGGACATTCGTGTAGCAATTAGCTTTCATCTTGCGAGTCCACGTACATTTTAATGTGGAAAGAAAATATGCTGAGAGCAATATCGCTGTTGAACCGAAGTTGTGGATTGGGTGTTTCCTGGTTTTTGACAGTGTCTGCTAACCAAAGGCAAAAAAGTGCACAACCAGTTCATATGCCAGGTTCTCACTGTCCCGTATCTGGCACTCCCACATGTGACGTGAGAGATCTGTCGCTCAGTTAATTGCCCATCGGTTGGGTTTCACTGTCCCTCATGCCTCTTCAGACAAGAACAAGCAGTTCACAGAGGTTGTTTGAAGCTTTAACAGTTAATGTTAACACTGTACTTAGAAAGCACAAGCAGCTTCAAAGAGGTATTAAATATTACTATTACCCTAATGTGGGAGCTGTGTAGAAGGAAAGGCACTGTTGAGCCATACCATGCATTTAAAGAGGTTGGGGTTTTGTCCTTCTTCATGTGACTTTTAATCTTGCTTTGAGAGGTTGTTTTAGCCTTCAGGAAATGTATTTAGCACAGAAGTTAGGTAGAAGTAAGGCGGTTTCCTGTTGTCATGCTCTGTATTGGTAGGGCTCAGGTGAATACATGAGAGTACCACTTAACAGGTTGGTAATGTTTTTTCTTTCCCCCAACAGAGTGTGAACATCTGATTAGAAGAATGTTGGTCCTAGACCCATCCAAACGGTTAACTATTGCTCAGATTAAGGAGCACAAGTGGATGCTTATAGAAGTTCCTGCACAGAGACCTATTCTTTATCCACCAGGAGAGGAGAATGAGCCTTCCATTGGAGAGTATAACGAGCAGGTCTTACGGTTAATGCACAGTCTTGGAATAGACCAACAGAAAACTATTGAGGTAAAATTGACTCAAACAGGTATTTGTCCCTGGAGGAAAGGTCTCCTGTTTTGTTTTGATGACTAGAATTTATTACCCGAGTTACTTGCAACATTCTTTATTTCAACAGTTAAGAAAAAAAAAAAACAAAAAAAACAAAAAAAAACCTGGTGGTATATTTTACCTGGTCAGACCCTAGCAAGGGTAAACATATTAATCATGCTGTGCTGCTGCCTCCTTGTCCTACTGATGTCTCAGTCTGTGCCAGCAGATTGCTCAGGAAGAGGAGAGACATCCCTCTAGAAAGTTACCTAAAGATCACTCCTAGTGGAGAGAAGGTGTCTGTGTTATGCAAACTGCAGGGAGAACATTGTGCAGTATGCCCGCAGCCAACTTCACCTGTGTGCTTTATGCTGACCGGCCACACTCGGCTGTTCCAGTCCAAGGCATCCATTGCCCGTAGAGGAAAACATGTCAATGAAAAGGCAGCACTGTGAGAGAAAGGATACTTCTCTGGGTCAGAAACCCAAATTAGAACCTATGGAAAAGAATAATGCGTTCTGGTCACATGTCCCAGGACTAGGTACTGTTCTTTCAATGTATTAACTATTTCATTTAAACAAGCACACATTTCAAAAAATTTTGTGGAAATTGCTTTAAGCTAGAGGGTGCGTAGAAATATAGTGTGCACTGTGTAAAAAATGGTCGCCCATTAGGGCTGCCTGTTAAAATGGTGACACTTGCTGCTGCTTACAATTGGTCATTTCTAGAAATTCGTTTGTTAGCTAAGTTGATTCTTAAGTGTGGAAGTAAAATAAAGGAGCCGTATTAGGTTCCATGCTGTTAGATTTCCTGGGAGGGGTTGCGTAAGTCATTACTTCTCAAATGGAGAGAGAGGAGGGAAAATCAGAATTGAAAGTAAATTCATTTTGAACTTCTAGGAGGGTGGAAAATGAAATTCAAAAAGGAGCATAAAAGCAGTAAGCAGTTGAATGTCTGTCCAATCCCAAATCATGCTTCTTACCAAACGTAAATGCTAAGACTCCCTATGGAGCTGATACTTTAAACCATTGCGGAGGTTGGCAGTTGGAGTACTTACTGCGAGAAGCGGCTAGTTTCTCTGCTTTGCAGAGGCGCAGTTCCCCATTGCTTCTAGTGACTTGGAATGGCCATATATTTGGAAGGTCCTGGAGCTCAGTCCCTTCGCCAGGTTCAAATCTTTGAGGGTTCAGAGTAGCACCTCAATGTTAGTTAGCTACAAGTACTGTTGCAGCCCAGAACATGGCAAGCTCCTGTGCGCTTGCCACTAAACTAAGGTTGATGCTTTTCCTTGCCTGGCACTCTGGTGTGGCACTTTCTCAATTCAGAACAACATTTGCCAACCCCATTGACTCTTAAATATCATCATCTCTTCTGTTTGGTTTTTTTTCTCCCCCCTAGATGGCAATTCTTTCTTTTTCCTGGTCTCATTGAACATAGAAGATAATGCATATTTGACTGGACCCACACTTTTGTGCTTCTCTCTTTCAGTCTCTGCAGAACAAGAGTTATAACCACTTTGCTGCTATCTATTACTTGTTGGTGGAAAGACTCAAATCACATCGGAGTAGCTTCCCCGTAGAACAGAGAGTTGATGCTCGTCAGCGTCGGCCAAGCACCATTGCTGAGCAGACAGTAGCCAAGGTAAGGTCTCATTCCTAGCAGAGCTGGGCTTAAAGCTGTTCAAGACATACTTCTCTGTCAAAATGGTGTTTCTACGTAGATTCACTTAGAATCCATTGCTGTTTTCTGATTTCTATAGTATGTAGACTTGCAGCATCATTTTGGAAAGACTTTTTTGAATTTGCCTCCTGTCAGAACTGTATGGTGACAAATCAGTTGTCTGGCATGCCTTCTACAACTGCTCCTGCTGCCTCCTCCCCGCTGCCCGGTGGGGGCAGGGCGGGGAAGAGGAGTTTGGTGGAGACTGGATAAGTTTTAAATGAGAAAGAGAAATTGACTGCATTCTAAGGTCCAAAATGCAAACACAAAGGTTTTGGCTTTAATGGGTATCTGTGCATGGTTTAACCTTAACTCCCGTTTATTTCCTAGTTAAAGGGGAAGTACTGTGCTTGTGCTTCTAATTAAAACACTTCCATTTTTGAGAATTTCAAACTTCTGCTGGGAAGTCATGGGTTAAAATGTTAGAGAAATACCATTTCTGCAGACTGTGCGGCACTTGGGGTATCTTTAATGTGACTGACAAACAAGCTGTTGAATTTATGGAGAGCTGTGCTAGCATGGAGGCTAAAAGCACGCAGGCGCTACTTAGCATTTTAAACATAGTCACTCTAAAGGGACCTGTTGAAAAGAAAATCACTTTCTCCCCTGCTGTTCTCTAGATATGCTTTCTGTCTCCCATAAAATGAAGCATGGCAAAGAATAGTAAAGAGGCACCCAAAAGAAAATATTAGGACCAACCTATCCGGTTAAGACGGCCAATTCATTGTGGTATCTTAAGTACCTGATAAAAATATCATTGTCAAGACTAAATAATGTAATTTCTTTTAAGATTTGCACCGCTTTTTCCTCCTGTGACCCAGCAAGAGTCCAATTTCATGGGTGACTTTGCAGCATGGCTGCAAAACTTCTATGTGTATAGAGCCGAAGTGATGACTGACTAATTGATTTAAGTCTTAAGGATGTCACATGTATTTTATCAAGAGCAATTCTGGGTGCTCCTTACATCTGGTGCCAGCCCTTCCATTGCGGAAGGCTGTCCACTTAGTATCCTCTCTAATTATACTGACTGATTCAGCTGCTGGCTCTAAGGCTATTCAGTCTGCGTCTTCCCTAGTAATTTTCTTCAGAAAGGTCATGTACAGTTTATCATGTCTTATTCCAATAATTCTCAGGTATTTTACATGTTCTTTTGTTTCATTAAGATACACAGACATTGTACAGCTTTTGATTTCATTAATGCATAGCAGGAAACATGAAAGACTTGGTCTAAGACGCCTCAGATTTATCGTGGTCTCAAGTAAATATTCTCACAAGTTCTCAGCCTCCTAGGTACTGTATTGCTGTTGTATAGAACAAGTGCCCAGACTTCACTTCCAGCAGAAGTCACAACCATGCTTGCTCCTCTTTTGCTCGAGGCAGCAAGATGCTATTTGGTTTTGGATTCTGTTGAAATGAAAGCCAAATCACTCCAGCTATAAAAACATCGGCCCAGGAACAATATGGCTGACAAAGATTAAAACCAGCTATTTTCTTAGTAGTTCTAATGATAGCAAGACATAGTATTTGAAAGCAGATTATTAATTATAAGATGTAGTAAAAGCAGGTGGAGACAGATGAACAAGGAGGAAGAAGAAACCTCCTAGAAGGTAGTTCCTTATTGTATGAAATTCTAGCCAGATTACCACTTTTTCCTCAGGACTGCAAGCTATCTTGCAGTTATCCTGAGTAACAAGATAATTTGTTTTCACACATGGTGGCACCACAGGCTCCTGTATAAGGCCGCTTGTTTCCTTTTGGACAGGCAAGTTGTGTGGATACTGCACCTCAGGAAATTAAGGTTAAGAAACAGTGAAAACCACTCTTTCCTTAATTGTGCTATGCTTGCCTTCCCCAAGGCACACCCCTCCCTCCGTTAAAATACCTTATTTCAGGTCCAGCCTGCTCTATTCATTCTTGTGCTTTTTCCTACGGGAATGAGTGCATGTTAGAGAAGTCATTGAAAATAGCCCTGTGCCTCATAGTAATATTAAGGGGTTGTGTACTGAATATAAAAAGTAATTCTAGGATCTCAGAAGTTGGTAGGGCACCAAAGGGTCCCAAACAGTGTCTTTACTAGTAAGTGCTCAGCTTCAGTAAGTAGCGAGCTTAGCAGGATTTTGGGTTTGTTTGTGTGTTTTGGGGGGTGGTGCTTTTTTAAAGTCCAAAGACTGTGTAATTCATCAAGAATGAGGAAATCAATCTTACACTGCCCCTGCTTTGGAAATGGGATAGGTATTGTTTCTTTTTAATTTGTGACTTTGAATGTTGTTTTCTACCTAAAATTGTTCTGGTTTTGGAGTTCTTAAAATCTTTTTTAGGGACAAGCTGTGGTACCATCAGTGAACTTGCATTCACAAAATGCAAGGTTGTTGCAGTCTCCAGGTCTTCCCTCAGCTTCAGGAGCAGAAGCCTTTTCATTCCCTCCATCCAGCTGCCAGGGAGAGACAGCATTTATGGAGGAAGAAAGAGTTGAGACACCAAAGGTACAGCTTAAAATTACCCTAATGTTTTGTCAAAAAGCATTACGGCTAAAAAAGATTGTTGCCTTTTAAATTACTGCCTAGTAAAAGCACAGCTAGTGGTAGTAGCTGTAGCTCTTCAATAATTAATTGAAGATCCGTTCCTTCTGACATGGTAGAGTTCATCATCCTAGCACAAAGCACTGTAGAGTCTGGGCCAGAGCATTTGCTATTGCAGACTAATGTCACCTCATTGACCTTAGTATGCCTCCTGTGTCTTGACACTTGCTGAGCTGGGTCATACTCTTAAGCGTATGCTGTCCCCAAAACTCTGGTCTCTCCAGCAAGTTCTCATTCCTGGGTAACCTCTCAGGATAGACAGCAAGTCAAATACAAAGACCTTTAGTATTTAAACACTTGATTTGTACATTCCTTGTACTAGTTGGATAGAACACGTTGTGCCTGTTTCTCTAAATTTAAGTATTCTCTGAGTGTCAGTGTTTTAGATGTTTCAGATGCTGTTTCTGCTTCTCTCTTGCATATAACTTTCAACAGTTACGTCTCTCTCTTGATCACTAGTGTGCCTCTAGTGTTCTTTGCTTACATTCAATCGTACCACACTATCATTTGTAAAAGAAAAATCAGCCTACAGAAGTGGGGTTTTTTCCTCTTCTTCTCAAACATATTTTTCCGAGGCCTGAAGATTCGTCATACATTGTTTCTAATACAAAGGGTTCACTGCTGAGCATCTAGGAGTAACCTACTCAGCTACTTACCCAAAAAATTCAGATAAATGAGAACAGGAAGGTATAATGGAACCTTAACCGTAAGTTTCCATAGCCAGCTGAAGCAATTAAAATACTATCCACTTAAAATTCCATACTGCTGCCAATTTCATAATAAGCCATCCAAAAGAGTTACATTTTTGTTAATTTTTTTGTTGAATGGTAAATAGCCAGCAGGACCTTCTGACTGTCAAAAGCTATTAGAACTGCAGCATCTCAAATAGGTTGTAGCAGTCGTAGGCCATTTCTGTCACTAGGAATGCCTGTAAAATCTTCACTGGAGACGACGTAAAATTGCGGCTCCATCTAATGGGTTTTGTTTCCTGTAATCAGACTGGAAGACTTTGTAAGCTTTCCACACCTCCACAGTTAACAGACTTAACCGAACTCAACTAATAGGACGTGACAGCTCCACAGCCTCACAAACGTACGGTTACAGCATAACTCTCTGAAGGGAGTCTGGTCTATTTTGCCATGCAACTTTGAGGTCTGTGAGCATACTCTGCAGGGTAGCAAAGAGTAAGTGAAGTACATGGGAGTTAGCAGTTAGAGCTTTTGTGAGGAAGGGGAATTAGCTTAAAAAAATTATGTTGATGAAGTATATTATTATTATTCTCATGAAACTTGTGTTGTTCTTTCACATATCACATGGTATTATAACTTTAATTTCAGCCTATTGTATTTCTCCTGATGCCAGCTTGGGAGTTTGATTTCATGCTTGCCATTTGGAAGCTTTTATTGCTCGCTCACTGGTTAGTTATCAACACTTCAGAGTGTGGCCCTGGTTCTCATTGCTGTTTTAAGTAAGTCCTTGTGTGGTCTCTTACAGCTGGAAAGCAAAAAGCAGTTCAAAGATACTTGGAAATTAACATTTCAAACTTTATTTTGCATCCCCCTTTGCTTTTATAGATGCAGTTTGACCAGAGTAGATCAACAAATGGTTACTACAGTGAGGTGGCAAATCACAATTGACTTGGGAATATTCTGTGTCTCAAGTATTATAGAACGTGTCTGCTAAAGACTTCCAAGCTCTGATCCACGTGCCATGGTAAACTGCAGAGGGCCAACTGCCCACATGGTACTGGTTCTCTCTTTCCTTTCCAGCAGGAAATTAAGCTTAAAGGTGTAATCCATTAAATTAAAAGTGAGGCCGCAGATCCAAAATTTTACTGTGCAAGCATTATCATTTTACTGATGCTCAAAATATTTATAGCTATTTCTCGATACAGCTTTAAATATTTTCCTAGTGTACTACCATCTAGTCTGCTTGCAAGACCATTTGTTAAAAGCTACCCTTAATCGGTGAAGCTTCTTTTCCAGATGCACTTGTTCTCAAAATACTGAAGAAAATTCAGAAATTTTACCCAACCTGACCCTACCAAAATGGTAGGAGTGACTTGTGCAACAGGACACTAATTAGAGCTTCTAAGGTATTACAGCAGAATACCCACCCCAAAACTGGGTACATGCAAGCCGTGGTCCTCAAAACCCAAGTAGTTGCGTATGGCAAAGAATTAGCTAAGGTACAGAAGAATTCAGGACAAACTGCTTTGGAGAATTAAAACAAAATTAAAATACCAGGAGTATTTTAGGTTGGAAAAGTACCTCTAAAGGCCTTCTAGTCCAACTTCCTGCTAAAAGCAGGTCTAACTTCAAAGCTAGATGAGCTCTGAGCTCTAGCTCTGAGCCTTATCAAGTTGAGTGAATCCAAGGAGGGGAATCTCTAGGCAGCCTTCATTTGCAGAGGAGCACCATGAATCAAATGGACGTTTGCTGGAAAGGGTGCATTTATTGTATTATTCTTGAACACAGCTCTGCAAGAATGCTGCAGAATTAAATACAAGACTGTTTTTTCATAGTGCTTATCTGAGCATGATAAATAAGCACAGTAGGTATAGTAAAGGGAAACAATAATATTGTGCGTTCCATAAATATTTTGTATTTGTGACTAAGCTGGCAAAGGTTTTTAATAACTATTAGAAAAAAAAAAAGCAGCCCTGGAGAACATAGTACTGTGGAAATAAGGGTATTTAGATTTAGGGAGTTGAGTACTAAGATAATGTAAGTGGTGATCCTACCAGGAGGGATTTGTTTGTCATGTACAATTCTTAACAAATCTTACTTAACTCAATAGATTACAGGGAGGTTCACGCAATTTAAATATCCAAGCTACTTTCAGTCTACATGATAGGCAGACATTTCTTGCACTTTGAGGTGATGCTCTGTGCACATAATTGAAAGCTGTCCATCTTCTCCTTGTGCCATTTAGGTAAATGGCTGCCTGCTAGATCCTGTACCTCCCGTGGTGATTAGGAAAGGATGCCAATCGCTGCCGACCAGCATGATGGAGACTTCTATTGATGAGGGAATAGAGACAGAAGGCGAGTCAGAAGATGACCCTGCACAGGCATTTGCAGCCCTCCAAGCAGCTCGCTGTGGAAAGCGACGTCACACTCTGGCAGAAGTTACCAACCAGCTGGTGATGATGCCAGGCACAGGTACAGAAGTTAGCGCAGATACCTCAAAGCTCGTTTCCTGCTCTCAGCACTCAATCTAATAAGCCCAGGATGAAAAACACTAGGTTTTAAGAGTGACAAGCACAAGACAGAGTTTCTTGGTTTTGTTACTTAGCATTTGCTGTAAAGGCCCAACGGAAAAAAACAAAAACAAAAAAAGAAACCACACAACAAGACACCCCAAAACCTGCTGTACAGACAGTATAAAACCAAAGCAGCAAATACACAGCTGGCTACAGTCATGTACGTCCCCAGTAGCAACAGGTAAAGTCTGGTGAGTTGGCTTGCACTTTTTCACATAACTAAACATCCCCAAATCATTCATCCCCTAAAGATGTGCTGACAGAGGAGGACAGTGGGGAAAACAGAAACCTCTGGATTCTCCGATATTCCAAAGCTGGCAAGACGACCAAGTCTTTCAGCTCAGGTTTGTCAGGATTATCTATGGAAAAAACCAAACACTGAAGGCGCTCCAAACAAGCCAGTGAACATCCTCTGCATAGCATCTTATCGCTGCGGTAAAAAGCAGTAGCAAATCCCCGTTCTGGTGCTGCAAATGTTAAATTACAATTACTTTATGGAACTTGATTTTTTGTTTTGTTTCCTCTAAGACAGTCACTGTTGGCAGACATAGCTTGAGCCTGTGGCACTTCCTTTGCTTTGCTAAATTACTGCTACACTTTCCTTTTCTGGCTTTTGGGTTTTGTCACAGGGAAAGTCTATTCATTGGATGAAAACTCATCTCTGGGCAGTATTGATTCAGAGTATGACATGGGATCCATTCAGAGAGATATTAAATTCCTGGAAGACACCCCTTCCTTGAAAGAAATGGTGCTAACTAACCACCAAGCACCCAGAATGACGCCTTTCATAGGTCTGAGACCTGCCAATCCAGCCATGCAGGCACTCGCCTCCCAAAAGCGAGAGACCCACAACCGCTCTCCTGTCAGTTTCCGAGAGGGGCGCAGAGCTTCTGACACATCCCTCACACAAGGTAATTATAACTCCTGTCATGACACGTTATACCTAGACACATCAGTAACTGTACTCCCTACGCAGAAGTACCAAGCCACCTTGTGACTTGGTTGTTACTCAGCTTATCTCACGCTTGCTGTGCTAACCAGCTATGAATTAACTGATTTTCTGACAAGGATTTTGTTCAACTCTTCTCCAGGAATTGTAGCATTTAGACAGCACCTCCAGAATCTGGCACGAACCAAAGGAATCCTGGAACTGAACAAAGTCCAGTTGCTGTATGAACAGATGGGATCTGAAGAACCTTCTCTGACATCACCTGCCACCCAGTTGCAGGACCTCATTAACAGTTCTCCGCAGGTACTTAAATCAGAAATCAAGCTCCATCTTTCAGATGTTCATGCTGTGGGACTAATAAGGAGAGGGTAAGGTGTTCTGGAGATCTGAGAAGAGCTAATTTACAGCTAAAATTCCCTGTTCTCCTTTCTGTCTTCTGCAGAATAGAGAATGGGCATTTGCAGGCTAGCCTTTACCATCCTCGTGGTGTCAGTGAGAAGGCATTGTTAGCTTTCTGAATCCAACATTTTATTATTGCTTTTAATGGGAAGGATGATTTAGATTTAACAAAGCCCAATAACGTCTTTCCCTGTTGGAGTCGGTCTGGTATAATTGTAAGTAGTGCAAAAGCCAAGTGATAACGGTTAGCCTGATTTGCGTAGTGAAATGCTAAATAGCTTCCACCAGCTCCCTCATTACTTGTTTCAAATGGAACAGGTCACAGCAAACAGGAACAGTAAGTTTCTGTCAAACCCCAGGAATAAAACGGGTAAGATGTACACAGGCACTCTAAGCACCTAATGGTCCAGAGGAAGTCTGCTGTTCTTAAAGCTGCAGCTGTTACTTTCTGACTGCGGGAAAACTTCAGTTCTGACAACCACAAAGTTGTAATGCTTTCACAAGAATCTCCCACTTGATGTAAACACGCTGCAGTGCTCATGGGATTCCCATGACAACAATTCACTCCCCTCCCATGTCAGCACTCTCCAGCTTGCTAGAGATGCCTACTCTGTGCATACCCTCCCCACCGCTATTGAAAGCTTTTCACCTTCCGTTTTGAAGCTGTGCAGTCAGAGCTGCATGAAAGCACATTCAGAGTTTGGACAGTTTTCTAACACTGTACATGTGCTATTTCAGAGAGCAAGTCACAAAATACATTTTATATATAGTATCATTTTAGTTACAGATGTAAGCTCTTGCCATTTGGCAGCACAGATAGTACAAAGTTTTGTAATTTCGGCTCCTCATCATACAGTGAAACTGGTGAGTGACACCAGAGACCAGTCCATATGGCAGCTGTGAAACCTCTGTCAGGGGAAATCCTTAAAGAAAGGGTTGAGGCAGAAAAGCCTTTTCTGGGGATGAAACTTGTTCCTCTTCTCTCTGCAGGAGGACGCATCGCAGCAGCAGCACGAAGCTGCATCTGCTTTCCCTAATGGTGCACATCCCCCAATAGCATCCAGACGGCAGAGCTTAGAAACACAGTACTTACAACACAGGCTCCAGGTACCATACCTCCCCTCCACGGAATCAAAACAGCTGCTGTTACTACACAGCAGACTAGCCTTCTTGATCTTACTACTCAGGAAAAATCAGTCGAGGGCTAGATTAGCGGAGAACAGGCGAATTTGAAATTATGCTGTATTTTTCTTTTGTCAGACACTGACCCTAATTATGCAAAAAGTATACTATATTACTGCTGTTTTCCTACTCGGTCTGTGTAGTGTTATCAAGGCAATTTGAAGTAACTGCTAGTGAGTACCGAGTGTGGGGCACCCCATAAAGGTTACGCATCAGCATCTGAGGAGCCACTTCTGACCCTCTGGGGCTTACTGTTCCCCCACACACACCTTTTTTTTTTTTTTTAAACCAATTTTCATATAGCTTTATTTATAAAAAACTTTTTTCCAGCTTGCAGCTTCTCTTTCACTTGGGAAGAAATCTTTCTATGGATTTTTATGGTACGATCTATCGTGCAAAGATATTCTTTGTCTAAGGGTTAGAAGCCAATACGCAGTAGTGGCTGTGGTTTTAGAAAGCAGCTCTATTGACGGCTTCTGAAAAAGGAGCTGGGCAGTTACACTATCATAAGGGTAGACGGTCTTCTTGCACTTGCTTTCTGGACTAATGCGTTAAATCAAATGCAATTTAAAACAGCACTGCTTTCTTGCAGAAACCCACTCTACTTGCAAAAGCTCAGAATACTTGCCAGCTATACTGCAAAGAATTGCCCCGGAGTCTGGAACAGCAGTTACAGGAGCACAGGTAAGAAGCTTTCAAGCTACTCAGATAAGTTTTATTTATCCTTACTCTTAAGAGTAATAAAAAACTGGAACAGTCTTTGTCCATTTAGAAATTCTTTGAGAAAGGAAAGCTTCACTTGAAAATTTGTAAGGGCACAGTCCTTCTCTTAAAAGAGGGACAACAGTCCTGCCACGTGTTTCCAAATTTCTGTGCTACGAGCTCTTTATCAGCTAACACTACTAGGGTGCAGGTAAACTGCAAATACCTGCATGCTTCATTTCGTGTTAATGGCTGTATAGAAGCATAGGAGGAAGCTACCCTACTACTTACATTGTTGTACTTAATTTCACCCTCATCTTCCCAACCACCCATTGTTTATAGCCTACAGACTGCAATATTCAGCATAAGTCAGAACACGTATTTCTGCCTGCTGGGAAGCCCTGCAGCCATTTAGGTATTTTCTGTCTCATTCCCATGACCCAATAATTTTACAGGAAAGTACATCAAATTTTTCTTGTAATAACAAGATCCGTTTAGAAGTGACCCTCCTCTGAAAAAGTTACAGTAAAGAGTGAATAGGTTTGAAGTGTCCCCTCATAACCGCAAGTAATTACAGCAGACGAATTTTTAATTGCCAAGTTAAAGGGCTGTAAGCTCTTTATGAGCTCGTCATTTGGCAATCAAACAAGCAAGATAGATACTGAAGACAGTTACTGAGTTTTGCAAAAGAATCACAGAAGGAGGAAGGAAAACAACATAGCTACATGCTGTCTAGAACAAAAAGACTGAGGAACAGGGGTATAAAAATGCCACTTGATTTCAAGAGAGCATGCAATCTGATACTGCTTTTTAGTTTATGGCCACTCCTGACGACTGTAGAGTTGATTAATCCCAATCAAGAATTTAACTAACAGTACTGTGAGAGTAGCTTGGTGTACTTCTGTACTGCTTTAAGAATAGGAAGTCTGCAAGGAGAAATAACCTGGGAAAAGCAATAGATTCTTTTTCTGAATGCCGTCTCCTTGCGTCAGTAGTAGGCTTCCTGTTTCTGCATGCTTTGGGAATTGGCTGGCAGGAGACCTCCACTTTGTCATATCACCGGAATTTGTCAAAGGTAGCTATAACCTTGCATTGCATGTGAATTCTTACTGGTTTTAAGAGTCAAAAACCTGGCGTTTCATAAAAGTTCATAGGGAGCACTGCAGTTCAGAGAAAAAGAATATGGCGGGGAAGGAGACGTTGTTCATTTCCATTAGTAGCCAGCAGTACTCAAGTCTTCAGCTCCCAAGTTCCACAGAGCAGTGAACAGCAGGCTTAATACTCAAATACAATGCATCTTATTCTTAGCAAATAAAATTAAACAATGCATGGGACTAACTCAATTGCACAGGAAAAATTCACTAGGCGATTAAAAAGGTTATCAAAAAGAGGTCTACAAACTCAGCCTCTGCACATTTGCTGAAAGGTAAAGATTCTGGTCTGCTGTAAAATTTAATACACAAGATTGCCCAGGAATTTTCCAATTCTGTATTTTGCTCCCTGCTGGAACTGTTTGAGTGACTAGCATGCAGGACTCATGCTAGCACCTTAACGCTTAAACAGCAATTATTTTTGTCTTTCGATGTCCTTGATTCAGGCTGCATCAGAAGAGACTCTTTCTCCAGAAGCAGTCCCAGCTGCAGGCCTATTTTAACCAAATGCAAATAGCTGAGAGCTCATACCCAAGGTCAAGTCAACTGCCACTTGCATGCCAGGAGGAGCAACAACAACAACAGCAGCAGCAATCAGCCCAGTTCAGCTTGCAGCAGCCTCTGAGCCCTGTGATGGAGCCTTCCTCAGAACAGATGCAATACGACCCTTTCCTCAGTCAATACCAGAAGGTACAGCTGGATCCGCTGCCACCCTCCCAGATCACCAGCTCATCACGGTTGTCATCACCAGTTCAGGTGCAGCAGCCACCACAGTCCTTACAATATTCATATGAGACTTGTGAATTGCCTGTTGTCACCTCTTCTGAGCCAGACTACCCAGACCAGTGCCAGTATTCCATGGACCCAGCACAACAGAGCAGTGTAGCATTGCCTGACAGCCAGAGCAGCTCAGCAGCTCATGAGTCCCAGTCAAACTATGATGCGTTAACCCTCTCAGAATTGCCTGGACTCTTTGATTGTGAAATGATGGAGACTGTAGATCCCCAGCACGGCGGCTATGTCCTGGTGAATTAATACCGTGGGGTGACTACCATGAGTGGAAGACAGGACTAATGGAGAAGCATGTGAATTTTTGTTTTTTGTTCCTACCCAAAAGTTCATGGTAATTTTTCAAGCCTTGAATTAACAGGGGAACTAAAAATCCACCTGACTGGAAGAAAAGCAGGAGGTGGTAAGCAGTGTTTGGCCACTAGCTCCTCTTGCTGTGGCAGGGACTAGAGAACAGATAGTGCAGTTTCATCCCACAAAAAACTAGTTTGCATAGAAGGAGGCAAAAAAAAAAAATTGAATTTTAGAGGAAGGAAATAGCCCCTTTTAAAAAGATTGTGGAGTTTGTCAGCATTCATCTAACATTCACTTGGAGAAACGAGAATGAGTGTACATTGTATTGTACTTCTTGGCAATAAAAGCAATAGTTTTCATTGAAATTCAGGGTAGATTTGGGTCTGTGCTGATGGCAACTGTAATACTCTCAAAACAGTAGCGCAAGGTGGAATTAAAGGAAAGTTGCACTTTGGCATCCAATTGCCGGTAAAGCTGCTGATCTGGAACTACTCCCTGGTAAGTCTCCGAGATCACCAGGCATCTCGGACAGCTGCCACTTCCTCCTGCTAGCAAGCAAACAGTATTTCTCAAGCCTGCCAAGGAACTTTTAATGGTCCACTAAGGGAAGCTTTTGGATCTCTGCTAAGTGACATCTTTACTTTGTCAAAAGATACCTGGAACCAACACGGGCCACCACAGTGGTTTGTACAGACCTCTGGGTGGGAATCAGAATACTAAAGGATAAAGCCTTAGCTAACAGAGATAGAAAGTAAGAAGTACCATGAGAAAAATCAAGAGCTGCAAACAATGGCATTAAAAAAAAAAAAAAATCCACCTGGGTGGCTTTTGAAATCAACCCTTTTTGCAGGGAGGCCTTTGTGGAGGGCTCTGTCTTGGAGAAGTTCCAATCACTGGAAAGGATCCATCTGTTGTTCTGTTGCATTTTAAAAACAAGCAAACAAACTGTGTTTTGAATTTGCAGTATGTGTTGCTGGTGGTTTATTGAGCTTTGTATATTTGGACCATTATTTAGGGTTTTAGAATTTAAGGATAAAAACAATGAGCTTAAAAAAACCCCTGTGAAGTGATAGTGCTGTGCCTTTTTCAGTTCTTTATCAGCCTATATGCTTTTTTCTGAAGAAAGTAGACAATACCCCATTTATATTCTTGCTATAGCCAAAGTCCCTTCAGAGCACACGTTCCACCATGTGGAACATAATGTTTAACTTTCTTAGTGTTTTGATTGCTCGTGTATATGTAACATTGAAAGTATTACAGCAATATTTAGCATCACAAACTGTTGAGGTATCAACCATTTCAAGAAATACAAAACTCAACAAGCAGTTGCATCTCCAGAACTTTCAGTCATAAAATGCGAGTCATAGGAGGACTGTTTAGGAATCTGCAGGAAGTTTGGGTCTCTAGTTTGGGTTCTGTCTTTAGCCCTGAAGTATTGTGGGACATTACAGGATGACAGACAAACAAGGCCGACAGCTAGGCAGTTCAGCCCTTTTCTGAGCAAACGTTAAGCACAATCGCAGATTCATTAAGCACAAAGGATGGCAGAGAAACTGTGCTGATCACATACGTAGAAAGCACCACTGTTTGCTGGGAAGTTTGGTGAGCTAAGGTCTTTGATACTAAAAATAATGAGGGTGTAGAAAGGTGGATAATCAGCCAGCATTTATAGCAATAAGACTGCATTTAAATGTGGAATAGTAGGACTTTAGTCACCGCATTGTAGGCTGCGTGAAGGAGGGAAGGGTTTAGCAACTGACAGAAGGCACCTTGCTTCCTGTATACTACAACTAGAGAGGCAACTCCTGTTGCTACGTAGCCTGCTCTGATACTGGTCCAGTTGTGCAGCTGGACTCAATCCATAAGTGCTCAGCTTCTACCTCTGATATTAGTGATTCTCAAGGCATCAGCAAAGGAGAGTTTAAAGAACAGGGATCACTCACATTCATACACTACTTACATGATGCAAGATTACGAGGGCTAGAAAGCTCTATTTTAAATAGCTGAGATACAAAAGATTTTTATTGTGTGGTTTCCCTTCAAAAGGAAACTCATCTGACACACTGAGTAGCTATGGAACACAGAAGCCCCTATTGACACCTTAAGTGACTAACAAAGGGAAGGGAAACAGCTTGACAAACACTGTAGAGTACCAGGCCAGGCATTTCACAACTGGGGAAAAAAAAACAGGCAACAGAGTCCCATCCTTTCATACCTCCTTCCCTACCCCACAGCATAATAAACACTTTCTAGAATTTCAATATCTGACCAAGCACTCAAGGAATTACGCAGTAAAAACTGCTAACGGGACACACACCACCTTTGGAGACAGGCCTAGTTCTGCTCCAGGAGCTGGGTTACTGCCATAACTATAACCACTTCCTTCCCCATCCAGCTCCAGGATACTGTACATTTTGGGACTCTTAAGATAAAAATAGTTCCGTTCTTCAGTGCCGCAATTCATTTATCAGGATGTGCCAGCTAGTCTAAGCTCATTTGAGCTTTGCAGTGCTGGTAAGGGGGAAGCTACAGTGTTTTTTAATGTAGTTTAGACTGACTCTTCTCTTCTAGCAAAACCATATTTAACATTTCATGTAATTTCCTTTAAGCCAATTAGAATAAAAGGCTTCTAACGCCTTCTAATAAGGCAGAGTATCCATTGGGTACCGCTTCGTACTACTTTTGAAGTGGGTTTTTTTGTTCAAATCTGTTATGTCTAACTGTGTACACTACTGTTAGAGTAATTATTAGCTTTATTATCTCGTATTACAGACTCCTTTGAAGAGACTTTGGTGTGATGTATATGGGGTAAAAATTTCATATGGAGAAAAGTGCAATATGTGTGTGTGGTACGTTCTTTAATGTATTTTTTTAAGGAGTTAGAGGGTTTAGTCTCTGCTTTGGGATAAATGCACTAGTTTTGTGAGCTCCAGTTTGGCAAGTTCATCTGTAGTATTTACATGTAACTGATATGCTGGACTCTGTAAAGCAATTACAGTGTATTAATACAAAATAAAGAATATGTGCATTTGATTTTTAAATACCTAGTGAGCTAAAGCAGCCCCTGCCCCTGTGTTCTTAGCAGCCTCTTTATGTATTATATTGAGGTTATTTTCTCTCTGAGGCATCAAGCTACAAATGCCAAAAAAGAAAATGAAAGTCTACTGCAAATGCTGGATTTTCTAGACTAAAGTTTGCTTCCCATCATTTGACATACTTAGGGTACTAGATTCCACTGACTTTTGAAGGCAAATATGAATAGACAAAGCACCCTAATAGCTTCAATAGAAGAGCTCCATGTCTTTACTCCCTGCTATGCTATGGAATGTGAAACGCTTCAGGAGCGTGCCTCCAACTCGGGCAAGCTCATCTGTCAGTGGTGTATCACCTTGACTTTGAAAGAGGAAAGTTATTCTCAAAAGTACTATCAGTTTTGACATTTTTACACACTGATCAGTATACACTGTCCAACATGTGACACAAAAGCAGTTTAATGCTGATCGTATAATGCTAGACCCTAGGAACACCGTGTGAAGGGAATGGGAGTTTGGGTACTGCCAGAGGGACTCCATCATAATTTCCCTAGGAACATAATCACAGCATGCCATCATGTCATCCCATGCTCCGCTGAGGAGTACCAGCCTGGATTTGACCAGAAGAAGCACTTACAGAGGGAGCTGCTTGGGCTCAGAATTATTACCTCACAGAAGGAAATTAGCTTTTTCTTTTAGGCATCATAGTGGAACAGTTTCCCTGAGACTCCAAAGTTACTGTGAAATTTCTTGAGGTTAGATTTTTTTTTTTGTCCGTCTCCTGTTACATCAAGTGCAATTAAAAAGAGATTGTGTCCACAAGAAAGATCTGCTTACCTGGTATTCTAACTTTCCACATTATCTTTAGCTGCAAAAACATTCCTTCTCTGTACATTCTCTACAATATTTGAGCAGCTCTGCAACGCAAAGCAGTTTGGGACAAGATGGGGGAACCTCAAAAAATTGAATCAACTCTTTTCTGGTAGAAACAGAGCTCCTCAATTTCTCACTAAAAGAAAAAGACCCAAATAAAAACACTGTCTTAAACTCTTTAAATTAAGTCTCCGTTCTCTGTAGAGAAAAAGGCCACCAAAAAAATAGGATATGTCCCTGTTATAGCCATTCTGGATAGCATAGGAGCAGTTGTTAGGGAACCAAGAGCAGGTTTTTTACAGTTAGTTACTTACATGGTCTGGACCACAGATAATTTAATTCTTCATAAAAAAACAATTGGATTAGTACAATCTAATGATGTGGTAATACCATGCAGTGTCACTTACAACTGTTGTATTTCCATAGGGTGTACAGGACTGTATTGGTTGGCAATAGGTGTTGGTACCACATGGGGATTTTACTGACTGTTCTAAATTAAGAGAGTTTTGGAAAGCTGCTCATGCAACAGTAAATTACAACTAGGTCCTACTGAGCTAGTTATGCTACCAACTGCCACGAGTCTGTATTTCTGCAGCCCACACACACACAGAGTTTAAGGCAGACCAGAGAATCAAGGCACTGCATGGGACACTGCACTCCTTTGTAGAGACTAGAAAACTTCATGCCACAAGATTGTTACAGTACCTTCCACGTTCATTAATAGAAGACTCATTCAAAATTACTTAAAATGAGAGCAAAAACCATTAGGCAAAGTTGGAGAAAACACTTATTCTGTGGAATTAGAACCAATAAATTACATGTGTTTTCTGTTCTCCCCCTTCTCTGCTCAGGCAGCAAGTTTGAACTGGCCTGTAAGAGACCTCCTGAGAACAAAAGCCCCACTCCCAAGGATAGAACAAGACAGATATTCATTAATTGCATCCTGTTAACTACTTTCCTTAAAACCTTTTACCCTGATCTGGGGTGTAATAGGCTTACTTTGACTAAGCCTAAGACAATCTAGGATTTTCTTAGAAGAGAGGCTTCTTTCCTCTAGAACTGTAAACAACAGCAAGGAAAAAATCATCTTACTCTGTTGCTTGAAGCACGACACTGCTGTCCTGGTGAGGGTGAAAACTGAAAGTGAACCACATCACATCTCTGGTAATTGAGGCAGGAAGTTTACATTCACAGAGAGAATGGGCAACTCCAGAAGAGGCTCTGTGGAAAAGCAAAATGCCATGCTCTTCACAGAGAGAGTGTCAGAGACCAGAAGATAACTAGCAAACATAGGGAAAACATTATAGTTCTTCCGTAGGACTGCAACAATTACTTGACACAAAAGGTCATGATATGTGTGTCTGTGAAAAAAATCTCAATAGTTCTTTTCTCAACATGACTAGCACCACTCTTGTGATCCTCAGGGTTTATTGAGCCCTTCCTATTGGAAGTGTGATACTCACAGATGTTGAGTAAAAATTAGTGTAGTACCCAGCAGATTCACCTGTCCTCCCACACATAACTACTGTCCCTACCTACTGCATTTGTGCAGCGACCTCAGCTACAACTGCCCATGAACAGCTGCAGCTGAGCAGTTAGTATAACGCGCTGGGACACAAAGCACTTTGCTACAGAATTAGTAACTTGGTTTGTAACAGTACCAACCAACTGACTGATCATCTTCCACATTCCCCTGAATCAGACGTGCCAAGAAGCCTTTAGACTACACGCCCAGACAGGACACCAGTAATGCTGTGCTTTAACTCTACACCAAGCTCGACACATTGGATGTTTCTCTCATGGTTGCTTTCCCACATAACACTGTTCCTCTGCTGACTCCTAAAACTCCTGATACAGTCTTGGGCAATGATCCGCGCAAGAAGGGTGAAGCACTGTGTCTGCCTGCATGCCCTGCTTAACCAGAGACGTCAGCCAGAGATCACAGGATGACTCAAGCTGCACAGAGACAGGGTCTGTTAGTCACTCCTTCCTTCCCTAACAGCACCACAAACAGGCTACATACAGGACAGGAAAACAGAATGCAAACAGACTTTCCCATGCAGACATAGTCTTTCACTGCTAGCAGTCAAAGCAAAGCCAGAGAAGGTCACACCATAAGGAGTTACCTCAACTAACCTTACAAGCTGTCTGGAAGACACTCCCCTCCCATTCCCCCAACCCCGAGAGGCAAAGGCTAAGCCCTCCTTATCCCAGTGGAGACAGGAGAAAGCCCTCCCCCTCACTGGGATAAATTCTGACTTACAGACTAGGTCAGAGCCTTTAAATCCCTTGCAGAGTTGCAGAGCACAGCATTTCTCTGCTGGGCCTCAGGCCAGCAGAGCTTTCCTTTTCAGTGTTATCTGGCTGACAGTGCTGGTTTAAGTCCCTGGCAGATGGATCAGCAGCAAGGTTGTCACAGGAACACAATACACATGAGGTACAAGCCGACTATCAGCACAGTTTATGCATGGGGTGAAAGCAGAACACACAGACATCTCTTCTGATGATTAGGCTTTTACAATCTGACTGTGGCTTTAAAACTCTGCATTCGGTGCATAACATCTCTATGGGCGCGAGCTTCAGCCTCTGTTCACTGTGCACCAGAGTCCTAAACGCATTCAGGATAAGCCTAGAAAAGCTTCATCCCCACGTGCTTTTAGTATAGAGCAAAGCAAAGGGAAGGGGCGGGGGTAAGATTAGCTGAAGGAAGAGGGGAGAGAAAGCCCATAAAAGAACCGGTGCATTAGAAAGAGGGAAAAGGCAAGCGTCTAGCAGAGGGCTGCAGGAGTAGATAGCCCCCGACAGCAAATACTCTCAATGGCAGCTCAAAGAGACACAAACGCCCACCCGCACTGCATAAACCTGATCCCTTTGCACATAGAGAGCAGGAAGGACTTCTGCAGGCCAGAACGCAGGCCAGAACGCAGACATACTGCCAGAAAAGCTCCAACAGTGAGACAGCCAACAGCTGTAGTCTTGCAAGGCTTCAGCTAATCTAGACGCTGTTCCTCCTAGTACAGGCAGATTTGCATATTTGGATAGGTAAACAGCAACAAGGCTACACGCGTTTACCAGGAGCTATACTGGCTTGGGCACTGGAAGGACGCGCCTACCCAGCTGCAAAACAGAGTTGGCCAATTTCCTGATACAAGAGCAAGTTTGCCTGATGAAGGAAAAGTCTCCCCCTCCCTCCCCAGCTCTCCCTCCTGAGATGCTACCTCAGGATTATAACATCATAGCCAAACTGCAGAGCTTGCATAGTCCTCAAACAGCATTGCCCAGTCCTTTGCTGCCCAGAGGAATACTCCACATCACAGCCATGCTTCTTCCCAGCTTCTGTCGAGCCCTCCACCACCTACATACAAAGACTGCACACAACACCCATGCTGGTTTGCACTTCGCTTATGTGTTGGGGAATTGTGACATTTGGAGCCAAACACTATAGCGCTGACAGGAGTCATCTCTTTTACAGCAACAGCCAGCGCAGGACTGTTTGCATGCAAATACAAGATAGTTCCTTTCCTACGGCTCCTCCCAAGAGGCAGGCTTTCTCCCACAGCAAAACATCAGGCCCATAAAAGCAAGCTCTGAAATAATGCTTCACCAGCTCCTGTTCTTGACAGGACCAATACCCTGCAGCCCAAGCAAGTTAATTTCATGCCTACTGCTGAGCATACCTTCATCTAGCCCTTGTGAAGTGGCAAATGCAATCAACAGAGCAGAGCCTGAAGTTGAAGAGCAATATGCAAGCCAGGCAAAGCACTGTCTAAGGCCATGAGAAAGACTTTGGAGGTTTTATTTCCTGATTGACGTATCCATTTTTCATTGGGACCACATGATTTTTAGATGCAGTTCTTCTCCTTTGCCCCTTTTCAACTCAGCCTCCAGGAGATGATGGGACTATTCCCCTCCTGCTGCCCACTGTCTAGAGAAGCGTGACATAAACATAAAGGCTGACATGAATGGAGAATGAATGGGAACATCCAGGTGTGAATGCACCGAAAGGAACAAAGTGTGGGAGAAAGGCTTTAAGAATAGCAGGTGTAGGTGGCATCTAAATTAACAGGACATTCAGATCCCAGCACATGGTGAGTTAATCATGACAGCTCACGGAATAAGTGGGGGGTAGAGGAGTGAAGCAGATTGAGAGACTGATCCCTGTTAGCTCCTGAAGGGGTCAAAAGGTACATCCAAACCCAGCATCTCGCCACTGATCTAAGAAGGACCCAGGAGACATAAGAGGATGCCATAGGCATCACCTCTGTTTTCTACCTCCATCATTGAAAGGAATCCTGACCAGACCATGTGGATAGACACATTTTGGTACCTATAAGCACGTGGGCATGACAGTGCAAGTGAGATCAAGTTTCTTTTAAAGTGAAATCACATTTTCCCCTCTTTTAAGACCTCACATTTTCACACTATTTTCCACATTAACTGAAGAACACCACAAGGTGTAGGCAGGATGTGAATAGTCTTAATTGCTGGACAACACAAAAGGGAAACACATATGCTAGGCTTTATGCTATGGCTGGTTTAGGAGATTTAAGAAAAACAAACCAACCAGTTTTACCTAAATGGCTGTTATTTCCAAATAAGAATGGAGCTGATGGGCAGAGGGCTGCATTACTTATAATAATAAAAAAAATAATAAAAAAAATATTGTGTATGCATTTTGCAATTAATCACCACATCAAATAGCAGCTGGATCTACTTAAATTAGAACTGCTTAAATAAAGAGTTGGCAGTCAAGTCAGATGTGCATATCCTAAAAGGCAGAGGGCTGCATTTTGGAAATCATCTAGTAGATCTGAAAAGGCTCAACTAACTTTATGTTCACGCACACACAAAAAAAAAAAAAAACCAAAAAAAAACCACCAAGGACTGGGATAATTTATCCCCAAGATGGACAGAGTGGGTAACCTCTTTGAAGGTTCACAGAATGGTCAGGGTTGGAAGGGACCTCTGGAGATCACCTAGTCCAACCCCCTGCCAGAGCAGAGTCACCCAGAGCAGGCGGCACAGGAACGCGTCCAGGCGGGTTTGGAATGTCTCCAGAGACGGAGACTCCACCACCTCTCTGGACAGCCTGTGCCAGTGCTCTGCCACCCTCACAGGAAAGAAGTTCCTCCTCATGTTTAGGTGGAACTTCCTATACTCAAGTTTGCGCCCATTACCCCTTGTCCTGTCACTGGGCACCACTGAAAAGAGCCTGGCCCCATCCTCCTGACACCCACCCTTTCAGTATTTGTAAGATATTTCTGAAGGAGCTGATCCAAGAGAAGGACTTGGTCATTGGACTGTGAAAGCAGTTTCAGACACGCAAACCTGTGTAACAATGAGGCATATTCTAGTAAATACTGTTTTATGCAGACATGTAAGTAAGTGTAAAATCTTTACTTTATATAAAAGTAAATGGAGAGAAAGGGCATCCTCTTTGTGTCTTTAATGGCACGCCCTCCTAAAAGGGTCACGACATGGAGGAGAATATTCTCAGAAGCTGAGAGTTAAAACAAAAAGGCACGACAGCAACAGACTAATGATAATCATAATTCACAAATACCGAAGCAGGGAATGCAACGTAAGATGCGACTTGGAAGTATATTTAGCTGCCGCTACAGAGCATGTGACTGAATGCAATGCTAAATGACAAGCAGGGGGTAGAACCTAATCTCTTAATTTGTGTATTTTCTAATGAGGGAGTAAAATGTGACTTTAATCGTTTATAACAACACCCTACACATGAAACTGAAGAAGATTTAAGGCTGAATATAAAATTATAGCAGAAATTAATGCCCCCCTCCTCCCTTTCCCCCTCCACTACTGGACATTCAAAGTGCCAAACTGGAAAATGGTGCATAAATTCTGTAGCCCTGACCCTGATGGGAAAAAAATACAAGGAACGTTGCCAAGCAGGTCAACTGAGTATAGAGAATTGCAAGTTAAGACAACAAAAGCATTGTGATTTTTGCTGATTCGGATTATTTTCTGATGGGAATATTATATTGCACGTTTAGAGGTCAGATGGCAGAAAGCTCATTTTAAATATGATGAAAAGAAAATTCTAATTGGGTGAATCTCACAGGGAATCAACTGTGAATTACGTACACAAAACCTCAAAGGAATAAGAATCAGGAAAATGAATGGAGAAATGTGGCAGGTTTAGCTGCTAAAGCAGTAGCCAGCCTGGGGCACGTGGAACAACTAGTAACGGTTGTTATTTTGGCACAACAGAAACAACAGGATGAAGGCAGACAGGAAAAGAAATTGATGAACTGATGTTATAACGTTTTACATGATAACTGGAAAAAGACAAGTTAAGTAGCAGTGTGGAACACCATTGATAGAAACAGGTGCCAAGAGATTGAATTGAAAAATTGAAATGTGCAGAAGAAGAGGCAAGACAAAGACAAGTCACCCCCCCACGCTGCCCCAGCAGGCTGTCAGACAGTGTGCACATTTATGAGTACATTTTATACATAAGTGGGCAAAAACAGCCCACGGCAATGAATATTGCCTGGTAGCAATTCCTTTTTCAGAGGGATTACAGAGCCTTCCAGTATTCATTTGAGAAGTAAGAGACTCTGTTGCGTGTTTGAAATTGACACCCCAAAACCCCACTATCTACAGGCTAAATGGGAAGGCCCTTTGGTAAATATAAAAGGATGAATCTCCAGCATTTAATACAAATAAACCTCCTTATAAACAAATGCCACAGGTGAAGGAAGACACAAGAAAGAAACTGGATCAGGAAGATCAACAAGGAGGTAAAAACATGTAGGGAGGGGGGAGGAAAAAAAAAAGGAAGATCCAATTTGAAAGCTTCACCAATCAGGGGAAGCTCGCTCTCTCGGTGGGGATGACAGCCTCTTACTGTTAATGGCAACTGCAAAATAATGAATGTTTCTGCCTCCACTGCTTTAAGGATTATAGAGGATGATTACAAAGCATCTGTGTACTACACCTCAACATACAGACAATAACACTGTGCCACTGACTAAGGTTTCCAAGTATAAAGGAATATCACGTTTATTCCACACAGAGTATATTAACCTGATTTGGACAGGTTATTCTGATTCTCAGTGGTTGAAAATTAGTAGAACAAAGATCAATTATAACAAAGCATGGACATCCAGACAGACTAAGAAAATTTAGCTTAATCCGAGTGTAAAATCCCAAAACAGAGTGGAAACTGAAACCAGGGAAGAGACACGTCTAGCTCATAGTATCCTCTAATTTAAGAGAAAAGTTCCCTAATGAAAAATCAAGCCTACAGTTTCAGGAACAGAGAATACTATTCAGTGCCAATAATCAACTATCCACAAGCTGACATCAAAACAGCAAAACTGTGTATTATGTTAGAAAAACAACAAATATTACAAAGGATGAAAAGTTAATCCTGGGAGTTCACAGAGTAAACAATAGGGGCCGGGAGGGGCATAAACATTGAGAAACTGAACCTTGTCTGCTCCTAAAGGGGTCAAAAGGCATATCCAAAACTTGCACATCACCACCACTCTGAGAATAACCACAGAGATGCAAGCAGGATGCCCTAAGGCACCATTCCTGTCCTCAACATCATTGCAGGGAATCCCAAACCGACCACGTGGATATATACACATCATGGCAACATGCTCATGAGCATGTGGGTACAAGGGTGTAAGCAATTCAAGTCAGGCTTGTTTAAAAATTAGATCACCTTCCCCTCCTAAGGACTCACTCTGTGGTCTGCTATATCGCCACAACAATATTAACCGCAACTGTTTCTAAATAACACAGACTGTGTGGGGGATCTTCCCTCTCCCACCAGCCAAAGGCTGCAGGAGCATGCAGCAGGAACCTCTGAGGCTGGGGAGAGGTGACACAAAGCTACAGAGGTGAGAGGGGCAGTTCAGTACATGGGCCACAGTGGCTTCTTTCAAAACCTGGCTACAAACCCAGGCAGACTGCTCTGCTACAGTTACACTCGGCTCACATCAAAGCAGCTTTTTCTAACCCAAACTGCTGGAGCCACACTTTTTAATCAAAGCTGAGACTGAAGTGCACAACAGTAGCACTGCATGACAGTACCAGGATGCACAAAACACTGTCCAAGCTCAACCTGCTGCTAAAAAGAAAATGGAATTATGCTGTGAGACACACTGATTTCTCTTTGTTTCTCTACAAGGGCTGGTATCAATAAAAGGCTATTCAGGGAAAGGAGACTCATACAGCAGATCTTATCTTTCCAGTTTATTTCAGAAGTTCTATCCGTCCATTTTTCCAGGGCTTTCCAGCAAGGATTCTATACAATATCCCTAATGGGAAGGCTCCATTTTCCATAGAGCTGTCACTCAGCGTTAGGAAAGAATTTAAATATGGTGGTTTGGGAAGGGATCTCTTGGCTCAAGAAGGTACTTAAATGTGGTAATCTTCTGCAAGGAAAATGCCATAATATGGTTTTATGTAACAGTCCCTGCTGAACTGACTTATCAGCAAATAAAGGCTACAGTGTTTTGATAAGAATCCATGTGGTGTTGGTTTGCAGAATAGGAGCAAAATGAGCTGCCCACAGAAAGCTAATAAGAGGTTTGTTCCCAAAATACTCACAAATGGACATTTACTTAGCTAAGAATTATATGCCGAGTTCTGGAAAGGTTAGGCACATTTAGGGAGTTCAGAAGCTCTCCGCAGCTTGTGTCCTGCAGGCTGCTATAGCAGAGAGAAGCTGAGAGCGTGCAGCTGCTGACGTCAATAGGGTAAGTAATACCATGTACTGAAATCACCTGGGTATGCATTACCCTTTCCACAGAGCCTGCTGAGCACAGTGTGCTGCAAAGCCAGTCTGGGAAGCCCAGGTGCCTGCTTGCACGGAAAATGCTACATCAGATCAAGTAAATATTCTCCAGGACCACCACCCCCCAACAAAAAACAAAGACATTGAGTTTCTCAGGGTTCTTTCTTTCTTTGAAAGCACAGTATATAGCACCATTGCTCAGTTTGTGTACCAAGAGCCGGGTACGGTGATACACAGATGCCAAATAGCAAAACCTCTCAGAAGAGGCCAAAGGCAACCTTTCCCCATTCCAGGACAGGCTGTTCTGTTTGCAGTTAACAGCTTAGTCACTTGGAGAGGCCACTTCGGTGTTGATCTGGGGAATCAGGAGCTTACATGCCCACAAAGGCAGCAGAGCTCCCTTTTATGGCTCTGCAAGACCTGGGGTCTCTCCTTCGACAAGCCAGCCCACCGAGTCTGGTCTGCATGAGGGACTCACAGCAACCAAAGTGAACTGCACAGCAGTGCTGGCCAGCAAATACTGTCAGGGTCTTAGACCACTGCACCCAGAAAATGGTAGGTACAGTAACAGCAGATACTGCAGGCAAGTAACCTGTAAAGGGAGAATCCCCCCACCTCCGCTCAGAAAGAGAGTGCCAAAGCTGGAAAGTGAGTGGACAGCATCTCCCAGACCCAAGCCCAGCACCCTAGCCACTAGGCCACACTGTTTCTCCAGCAAGCTGGGTCTGCTGCCTTCAGAGCATGCAGAAAAGGAGATAAAACCAGTGGTCATGCCTGTCAGAGTTCACGCGTGCGCTCCCACCCCAGGTTCCTAGCTTTGCAGAGTGTAAGTTCAGAGTGTATCAGTCTGTCTGGGGTGAAGAGGGGAACAACAACTGGAACCACCAAGCAGAAAACCTGGCTTTAACCTCCTTCCCTGGATATACTTGCTCTGAGCAAAAGCAGGACATTATTATTAATGCAGCAAATTAGTGGTTGAGTCCTGTTAGCACTGCTCACGTCACTGCAGCTGCATTAAAGGCTGTTAGAGAGACGTATAAATTATTCACACTAATCAGGGCGCTGACAGCAAGATCTGGGGGCACAGCCAGGGCAGAAGCTGCAGATTCCTGCTTGCAGTACCTTGTCATGACAGGAGGCCAGCTGCTCTCCTTTCTTGACAAGCCGTTTCCTTGGAGCGGTTGCCATGTCAACACATCTGTCTAGGCCTTCCTACTTGTCAAAAGTTTAAGGTAATTTAGTGCAGAAAGCTAAGGAAGGTTCTGAAGTGCTTTAACCCTTTTCATGCACTGAGCAAGCTATTCCCCAGGAAGGTGGCTGGAGCGGTGGCAAGCCAGAGAAAATCTGCAGAGCAGCTGATGGAAATAGAAATAGATGCCAAATTTCCCCTACCAAGGGATCCACCAACTCCTCTGGATGCAGTAAGGTGGAA
>VYZM01002539.1:0-53682 GCA_013398915.1 Dromas ardeola | reverse complement strand
AAAAAAACACAAACAAAAAAACCCCACCAAACCAAAAACACACACCAAACAAACAAACTCAAAAAACACCACAAACCAAACAACAATGACAAAAACACCCACACACAAAACCCCAAAAACCCAACAGCTCTATACTAGGAGTCCTGATCTGGCAGCAATTGCTTAGACCCTGAGTCACTGAGGCACAAACCAGATACCCTTGTGTCCAGCAGCAAATGGTTCCCTCTCGGCATAAGCGGCAGGCTCACAGAGAGGTACAGTCTGCACATCCTACGCTAAACCTCGGAAAAACATGCCCACAGCCAGCACGCCTGCACACAGACCTCACACCACAATAAGGCTTATTGCTACAAGGCATATCAACTCAGGATTCCCCATTTCCAGTCACAAGGTAAATCACCCTTTTCCAACAGATAGCAGCAGATCACTGAGGGTCTCCGTGAGCACCCCGCAGCTGCAAGATGATGCTGTGACTGACCCAAGCCCAGCAACCTCCAGTGACCTGCATGTCTCCAGACAAGCCTGGCTCAAGGACTGGGTTAGGCCAAGTCAAACCAAACTCTGCTGTGCACTCCTGAACCAAGCACACATGCACATGGGATGCTGCTCCTCCCTGGACCTGTTTGACAGATTGCAGTACCCTGAAGGGGCAGCTATACCTGGCACTGAAGTGTTGAGGCTCCTACCAAGCTGAACTGGACAGGAGAAGTTAACCCTGTACGTTTACCACATTGTCTGTGAAAAGTCAAAACACACTTACTGTTTCCCCAGAAAGCCTCTAACAAGAGCGACAGCAAGCAAAACCCAACCAAGGCATCACAAAGCCAGAAGGCTATTTTTCCTCTTAATACCTCAGGTTACTACATATCACTCTGATGTCAAACTCCAGTTAAATAAGCAAGACCCTGGCCTCCTCCTAGAAACGCATAGCTTTAACTTTCACCCTTTCTAGTTTAACTCAGTCCCTTAAACCTCTATCTGCAAAGACACTCTTGTGACCCCAAGCACTTCATCTTGTTTTATTAATGTTTATTTAAAGTAATCACATGTTCGAAGAGAGGCCAGAGCTCTGATTCAGTACTGCCAATCTAAAAAGATTAGCTGTTCCTGAGTTCCCCAGAATTATTTAGCCTAAATATTGATGAATGACAACTAACTGATGCATTTAATGCTCCACAGAGCAAGATGAACTTGGAAAGCAAACACTTGAGAGTGCCATTCACTTCACTTCAGCAGATGCAGTTACAGTGACAACAGGAATTTTGGGGAAGGCTTTCCAAAAATCATCATCAGGAAAGCTCACACAACCTGCTTCAAAGAGCCTACAAAGACAATCTGCTCCCTTGAGCTCCAAGAAGCCCTGACAACTCCTTTCTGACCTGCTTAGATAACATGATTTGATCAAGACAAACACAGCAACCACAAAAATGCAAGGGTTCATAAGCAGCTCATATATGTATTACCCTTGACTCAGAACTGGAAGCTGGGTAAAAAGTACAAAGTGCAAGAAATACCCATGCATTTTTGCTTTATTTTGAACATGTTGCCTAGAGCCCTGGCATGACATATCCAGATTTTTGTCTTTCCCTGGGGTATTCGTCCCAGAATACCAGTCTTTAAAAGGGCTGATTTTTATATCAACAGTTCTTAGAAGCCACAATGGCTATTTTTTTTTTTTCTACAAAAGAATTAATTGTAAACGGCCTAAAAATAAGCCTGGAAAAACTCAGAGGGGAAAGCAACGTCAGCTTCTGGCAGCTTTATTACAGCACTCTCTGTACTGCGTGGCCTCCATTGTTCCTAGCTGGGTCACTGGGGGATGAGGGAAACCTACTTTACAGGCCAAGAGACCTCCTGTAAGTCACTGAGCAGCTCAGAGACGTTGAGTTATAAAGCAACGAAGGGAAACAGCTACACATTTCACCTGGTAACCAACAGGACCTATACTTAGTGGCTACTTTTCCACAGCATCCCTCACATCTGAAATCGAGTCATCTACACAAACAAGGGCATTCTATTTTTCCTGAACAGAGAGCAGTGGCTAATGGTATCTGACTGCAGGTTTCCAGGAAGCATCTCCTAGGAAAGGCTAGAAGCCACTCGGGGCAGGGACTCTACAGTCTGTACAGTGCCCGACAAAGGCACATTACAAAATACAGATACAAGATACAGAAATACAGCACCACAGGTTGTGGTGATAGGGAGCCTCTGGTGCCATGGAGCCACTGTCCTTCTTGCCAAGGCCAGCCACATCTCAGAGAGCACATGCTCTACGCAGACTCAGAATAAACAAGGCTCCCAGCAACCAGAGATGCAGCCCCCACTGTCCTGCCAACACACCAGCCCTCAACCCTGTCAGCCAGTGACCTGCTTCAATCAGAAGAGCATCTATCTGTGCCTTTGGAGCCCTCCGCCACACTTCAGCTACCCTTCCCACCCAGAGAGCTTCCTCCTCCCAACACACCTCCATCCCACAGTCAAATTCCCCTGCACTCTTCCGGTCTTACCTCTACGCCTCCAGTTACCAGCAAATCCACACAGTCACCACATGCTCTGCCTGCATCCAACTCAACCACAGAGAAACTTCTTGAGAGCTCTCAGTGCCACCCAGGTGGTGGCAGTCAGGGGGCTCGTTAGCAGCAGCCAGGCAGGCACAGGTGCTCCAGAAGCACAGAAGGCTGAGGGCTGTGCTGCCCACCTGCCCAGAGGCGCAGGTTGCCACCGCTTGGTCTGGCTGCTGCACACCTGCAACAATTTACATGTCCTACTGGTGTTCTTGGTGCAAAAGCCACTGGGGTGGGGCTGACATCATCCAAAAATCAGTTTTAGCAAGCACAAAGGAGCGCTCCAAGAAGAGACAATGTAACGCACATAAAAAGCTCTTTCTTAGCACCAAATGCCCTGGTCTGTGGAGAGTATCCCTCAGAGTGTGATGCTGGCATCTAGGGTTCGGTTCATAAAACAGAAAAAAGTCAGGATGTTGCCCTCACACACACTGTTGCCATGCAAAGGCCTTCCCATAAGCAGCAAGAACCCCAGGATCTGGGTCCTGCTGGGTTTCACACAATAGCGCTCTAGAAATAGAGTGGTTTTTTCTGGACTGAAGACAGCATGTGAGGGGTTAATGGGCTAGCACATCAATTCAGGCTGTATCTAAACAGAAAGAAAAATGGCCAAAACATTTCTTAAGAGGAGAGGCAGCTGACGGCCAGTAGCATCTGATCTCCTGCTGCCGACAGGCAGTTCAAGCACCCAGGGAGTTTGGAGCCAGGATCAGCTGCTACATTCTGTTTTCAGTAGTGCCCTTCTCCCTCTTTTTGAAGTAGGTCTCAGTCACAAGGCAGGCGAGGCTACAAGGTTTGCTGGGAGGAAT
Organism: Dromas ardeola; assembly: GCA_013398915.1. NCBI lineage: Eukaryota > Metazoa > Chordata > Aves > Charadriiformes > Dromadidae > Dromas > Dromas ardeola. The sequence continues at coordinate 50,309 of VYZM01002539.1, read as the reverse complement.
TTGTTCTGTCAGAGGGGATTTTGGAGACAGTACTACCAAGTCTGCAGCCTCAAAAGATAGACATTCTCTGTGAAGTAAAAAGAAGCATTTTTTCAAACAGAAAGTAACGCTCCCTATTTTATAGCAAAAGAAAATATCCAAAACCTCAAGTTCTGAGGTGGTTTTAAAAATATAACTGGGAAAAAAATCTGACTTTTCTAACCAGATTCTGAGGAAAAGGCATTCCCATCTACCCATCACTCCACCTTTACTGTCTTGTTTCACTTTTTGAACACACTTTTGTTTCATCTAGGACCAGGCCTGACTCGGGGCACATAGCACCTACTTCTATGACTATGTCCTAGACACTATGAGCAAAAAGGCTCTCAGACAACCTTTTGTGTCCACACTGCCCTGTTATGGGGTCATCCTGTCCTGTTTGGGAAGACACCCTACAGAAAGAAACCATCACGAAAGCCAGGCACTTCCCAGCAAGCTAACTAGACTCCAGCCACTGAGGTCACACATTGAGACCAGTGGTGGTCTGGGCAGGGTTTTATTCTCTAGACACTGCTGTAATTAAACAGAGGAGCTGCCCCCTCTCCAAGAACATCAGTCAAGTCCTACAGAATTATATAGCAACCTTTGTCATCTATAATTAAATACTAATAAATATTACAATAGAGTTTTTAATTATAGCATCTATACATACTTAAATCCACTATTATTTATATCTACTCATAATTGCCCATTAATCACACATCAAGTCAACCTAGAATCACCTGAAAAATTCCATTTAACTTCGTAAATTACCATCAGTCAAAGGAATGTAACCATCCAAAAGTCTGCCTTCAAGAAAAATGTGCCACAGCAATTCTTAAATTATTCCCTAACACCATACACATGTAGAGCTGGAGAATCCATTTCCCTCTAACCAAACCAATCTGCCCTATGTTGCCAGGGAAGCTGGAAGGAAGCAGGCATTGGAGGCTGATTTTCTAGCTTGTGAAACTGCTCCCAGTGCTGTGGTATACAAGCTCTCTGGAATAAAGCCATCAAAGCAACACAAGTTGTGCAAGAGGAGAACTGTGTACTCCACAGCTGCATGAACAATGCATTTTTCACTTTGCCCCACAGCTGCTGCAAATGGTCCTCATCGTGTACTTAAAATTCACTCTAACTGGGGCTTTAAAACTCTGATAGGTTTAGGGAAACATATTCCCAGTTGCACTACTGAAAGACAAAACCATGACTACCTGTCTTTGGGGTTGGATGAGTTTTAATCCCCTCCCTCCCTTGCAAGGGTATAAATAGTACCTGAAAAGGTTCCATGAATTTCCCCACAGTTTCTAGGACTGTCTTCAAGGCTTCCTAGTATTTATTCTCCCCACTCTCTGAACTATGTGGCTTGTACTTTTGACTCCATCAATGAGGGGTAAGAATTTATGAAGCTGTGATTTTGAATAAACTTCTCAAAACAGTTAGAAGCGCAAAGGCAAAAAGGGAAGAACAGAAGCCAACCAAACTAAAATGGGTATGAAATGAGCAAATAATTGCCAACAAGAGAGATGAATCCAGATGGTACCAAAAGGTGCCAGCAACTGAACGCCTTTATTACAAATTATTTCTACTTTCACAGTTCTGAGGCAGGGCCATTGCAGAACTGTTAGCCCCACACAGACACAGAACTAAGGCACAGCTGTCCTGAGCTCACTCTCTGAGGCCAGAGACTGCAAGTGGGGACAGACAATGAGACTGGCCAAAGGACAAGGAGCCCTGCTGGTTTAGCACAACAATACTGGACAGGTTTTTTGACCTTACAGCATAGTGGACTTTGGAGGACACGACGGGAGGTGACTAATACACTGAAGTGACTTTGTAGAGGACTTTCTGCTGAGTCCACCGCAGCCGCAGTGATCAGGGAGGCAGAAACATCTCAGGTCAGGCTTTCATACTCAATCACAAGGAAGAATGCCATCGCTACTGTACATCCAGACAGATGGGAGGTGATGGTGTGAACTTACACTTACAACCAGTATCATAGGAGACAAGTTGTATCTTAAACTCTAGGCCTGAGTGAGTTTGGTGCCTTTAATCACAAGCCAGAGGCTTGTATCTAGCCACCAACACAAGAGACCTGTCCAGGGCAGGCTCTTCCTCCCTCACTAAAACTCTTTCCAGTCTTTTCTACCTGGCCTTTTAAACAAAGATAAACGAGTGCAAATCACCCTTCAAACCAATGTGGAGCTCTCTTGCACACAAGAGCTTTAAATTTTCTCCATAAAGCTAACTACCCCAGTAGCTACAAATCTCAGGAGAGACAAGCACTTGGAAACAGGCTCACTCAGTGAGGAGCTGCAAAGCATGAGGGACCAGTGGGGGGTATTTTTTTTGGCTTCAGCTCTGAGGGCATAAAGATAGATTTCACTTGGCTAAGTTGCAGAATGCAATTAAGGAACATGCTGCCTTCCCCTACTAGTGGAGGAGAAAGGTTTCTTAATGGAGCCAAATAACTTTGACAAACTAAGTAATTTGCACAGCGAAGATCTTCAAGCTTCTTGTTAGCGAACCAGAAAGGCAACAGCAAGCGCACTGAAAGGCAGGGTAGCAAATCTAATTCCTCTCTTAAAAAAATGATTGGGGATTATAGGAAACTACAGTAATAAGGAAATTAAGTGTCCCAATAATTGAAAATAAAGAGAGAGGACTCCTAGACCAAGGACTTGCAGTGACAAAGCTCCAGATAATGTTACACACAAGCTATACCCAGGTGGTGCACACACAAAAAATCGATTACAACAGGGCTTTGGCCAAGGTTGTCTAAAAGGATTCCCAAAAAAGCTATTGCTAGAGAACATCCTTGTTACTGTTACACTGCAAGTAAGTAATGCAAGTATGGACTGTCATCACCAGAGCCCAACTTAGCATGGTTACAGTACACATGCAAAGGACTTGATGGCACAGAAAAATGCAGCCAGAACTAACCCCTCCAGTGCATGCACTGAGCTAGCTATTCCAGAACTGTCATAACTGCACTATCTCAGAAAACTACAGGTGCAACACTTTGCTAACTTGATACATGTTTTCTGTATGGGAGCTGGCTTACATGCCAACTGCCAGAAACATGGTATCAGAGTAGAAATCTGTCTGCACTGATCAGTTCAGAGATGTTCAAAGAAGTTTTTCTTAATTTAGGGCATCTCTGCTCCCTTTCTATACTAGGAAGACTCATGGTTATCTGAAAGTCTGAAGACTCACTCCTTCCATTTCTATAGGAGTGCATTAACATACAAACAGCTTTAATAAATGTCATTTAGAAACATGTGCGCCCTGGGGTTTTGAAGAGGAATGCCCCAGTATCCTGCCAAAAACCGGTCAGCGTGGGAAAATTATTGATCTGTGGCTTTAGGTTGAGATTTATCACCATAAGCAAGGGGTACATCCTTTCAATGTCATGTGTCCTTCCATCTAGCAAATACAAAATCATACTAAGACTACAGATCAAAACCATGCTATAATTCTTAGGGCGAGGGGGAGGTGGAAGAGAAGTGCCATCTTAATTTCTATCAGTCTAAGGTGGAACTATCTCATAACTCTTGCCTTGTCTGAACTGAACTCAGCAAACAGCCAGAGGGAAAAGCCACCTGCACTCCAGCATCACTGTACTGAAGGACAGAGGAGACAGGGCTTTCCTGACGCCCCTGACACAGGCTGACCCCTCATTCTCACCAGGGTGATAGTGTTTCACTTTTTATTATGTGTTCAGTCATTGTTTCAGGGTGCTGCTTGGGAGGTGCAGGGGAGCACTAGGGCTGCAGCCCCAGGATGCAGTGATACAGCACGAAAAGGCAGACAGGAAATTGAGGAGGTGGGAATTGCCAAAACCAGACTTGGGATGCATTTGTCCTGGTAACAGAGGATGCAAATAAACTCCACTGAAGTCAACAGGCGTTTTCTCATGGATTTTAGTGGAAGTAAGATTTTACCTTGGGATTGAATAAATGATCTCTTCCCAAACTCCAGCCTTTCTTGAAGCAGATGGGCTGAAACACACTCCACACTCAGAGCAGAAATGAAAACATGACCTGGCAATCATTGGAAGGCTCCCACAACCTTGTCTTTTATGAACGCCCACATGTCATAGCTACACAAACAAGAACTGCCAGTGTGGGAGACTTTGGGGCAATATTCCAGCAAGACAGGAGAAACAAATACCAAAAGAAGAGAGCAACAGCATTTTAACAGCTTGCCTGGAAGAGTAAATATTGACTGGTTAACTGGAAAAAGTCAGCTCATCCTCCTTTTTGGTGAGGGCAGTTCCGACAGGAGGAGCCCTCACAAGTTAGCAAGCACGCTGGGCTTACAAAACAGTACAAGGAAGTTTCTTAGCAAATCTTTCTGGAAGGTAGTACTGAATGGCTGATCTGCACGATGGCTCTGTTCATGAACAAAGGAATCCCAGAGCCCGTCTGCAGCCTCTAGAGAGTAAGCTAAAAATATGCAAGAAATTCACATGACATTAAGAGTAAGCAGGGTTGGGTTCTCTGCACACCTCCCTGTCCCAGCCGAGGAGGATGGCTATGGAGTTCAAACAGATTGCCAGAACAGCACATGCTCCAGCAGAGCAGGAAACTAAACCCAGCTCCTCTTGGGGAGATGTTGGACAATGGTCTGCCCTCTTTTGTCAAGAACTCCTTTCAAAAGATTGAGTGACTCAGCTTTTGCCTGCACCAGCTTTCCTCAGCAGTATTGGCCATCCAAGCACCATCATCATTTCAGCCAGCTAATGGAGAACTGGTCAAAGCTATTTATGGCATGAAGACCAAGCACAAAACCACATCAACAACTTTCATCACCCCACTGTTAGGTACAAAGTCCACAGAAATGCATCTGTGAACTCACCAGTAAAAAACGCTAAAATTCACAGTCCATCTCATTCACAGTCCTTTACTAGTGTAACTGGAGTGCCCGACATTGTGACTGCCAGACAGACGAAGTAAAAAGAAGGCTTTTGGGGGTTGTAACACAGCTCTAGAGTCATCTGACTCTCACAGACATCACAGCCACGCTCACAATGAAAGCTCAGACACACACACACACTGCTATTCCTGTAAATCATTAATGCAGCAGGCATGTTAGACTGTAACTGACATTTAAGAGGCAGTCCCATTAACCCTGAGTCTGTTGGTGAGCACTCTGTAATCTTTTCTTTCCCTCTGTTTAGGAGAAAATACCTCTCTGCCTGAATACCATGGAATATATGCTGTGGCCAAAATTCCAGGGAGTTTTCATGATGTTAAAAAAAAAAGAAAAGCTCCTGCAGTTAGCAGTTCTGCCCTGTTCTCCAGATTCTCACAAAATGTAGAAATCAGACCACCCATTTCTTCCCTGCCTAAATTACTACTATTCCCTCTCACCTGTCTGTGGCCAAAAAAGTGGATGAGAACTGCATCACGACGACTACCATCTCCAGGCCTGCTATTGCTGGGAAAGACAAGTACAGCCTTGGATTCTGCACCAGTTCCCACATGAGAACAACTATTTATTTTGGACTACCAGAAAGATAATATATTTATTAGCAAATTATGCAAGATAGAGGACAGGGAGCCTAATTGAAAGGAAGCAATTAATCGTTAGTTTTCCTTACAGACATGGGTTAACTGTCAATAAGTGTCAAGTCTCTAGAGAAAATGAGATCCAGAAATAATTCCAATTAGGCAGGAAAGTTTTCTGGGTTGCTTTAAGAATGGGAGGGGACTTGCTTTGCCAGAAGGCCCCGGTTCAGCTTCTCATTTCTTGTGCACAGTAGCAAAGGGACCATCAGCAATCCCTGAGCAAGGGAGAAGGGAAACAGCATGGCAGGGTGGCATCAAGTTTCCTCACTCCCTGCCTGTTCAGCACCTCCATCTCCCACCCTGCCTGATTGTACTATCAATAGTGTGCACCTTTAAATGTCTGTAGAAATCTGGAAAACACACCACACACTCCACAGGCACTGCAGGAGGCTCTCCCCCAAGCGGGCAGCAGTCCAACTTGCACAGGAACTCAACACGCGCACACACATACGCTCAAAACTTTTCCACTGAATGCAGGATTTCAGGCAGGGCATTCTGCTCTCACTCAGTCCAGCACCCAGGATTTGAAGGCGAGAAGTGTACAATTTTGTGTACAAATACTTAAAGGGTGGGTGTCAGGAGGATGGGGCCGGGCTCTTTTCAGTGGTGCCCGGCAATAGGACAAGAGGTAATGGGTACAAACTTGAGCATAGGAAGTTCCATCTCAACATGAGGAGGAACTTCTTTACTTTGAGGGTGGCAGAGCACTGGAACAAACTGCCCGGAGAGGTGGTGGAGTCTCCATCTCTGGAGACATTCAAAACCCACCTGGACGCGTTCCTGTGTAACCTGCTCTAGGGTGGCCCTGCTCTGGCAGGGGGGTTGGACTAGATGATCTCCAGAGGTCCCTTCCAACCCTATGATTCTATGATTCTAAGTCTGCAGCCTCTAGCCTCATGCATGCCAGCTGCAGGCTGGGTTCAGACTGCCCCAGGCAACAGGCAGCACAGTGCTTGCTTACCTTGAGAGATGCATACCTGTGATGGACCAGGAAACCTGAGTGACTGTTTGGTGGGATGCTCCGGCACACACACATGCACAAGCTAGCTGTATTACAAACTGAGGGCCTCACAGACAGGACCATCAGAGGGAAAGGACTTTGCAGAAGCTACTGAAATGATGAGGAGGAACAGCGTGTTCTGGAAAGATCAAGCACTGACCATGGTGCAGGAGACTAACCCAGAAATGCCCCCTCTCCAGCCGTGAGCACTTCTGCACCCCCATGGAGGGGCTGGTGCATCCTGTTTTCTCAGGTCTGGCTGCCACAAAGCCACCTGAACCAACTAAACTAAAACTCCACTGCAATCATAACAAGGGATACATAATTGTGCTTGTGGTGAGGAAGAACAACAGTCAGCATCACCTCCTCCTTCACATCCCCACTGAAGCAGAGAGGAGGGTGCCATGACCTGCATGCCCAGCATGCTGGACACAGCCTGCTGCCCACCTGTGTAGGAAGAGCACTCCAGACCCTGTCTCCACACAGCAACAGGATCCAGCTGCTGGATGAGCCCCTCCAGGAGCATCTTGCACCCTCCTGTGATGTCTCCTCTGGCCAGAGCACAAAGGTGCTGGAGGACAGAAGCAGGCCATCAGAGCACAGGGGCAGGAAGCTCTATTCTAATTTGCCTCTCTGGAGAGAAAACACCCAGGCATCAGCCACTGACCTCCACTCCCTCTCCCGGGGGATCCCAGCAATGTCAGCCTTGCCACACAACTGCAAGGTTGCAGTCCTGAAACTCAAGGTCTTACCTGTAGCAAAACTCCCCATTCCCCACCCCATCCCCAAGACTTTCAGCCCACTTGGCAGCCCTCAAGACCTCCTCTCTCCTCACTTCTAGTGGAGCACGATGCCCTCTCCTGGGAGCCCGAGGAAGTGGCTGGGGGAGAGTTTCCCAGCCGGAGTGGAGTGAACCTCAGCAAGGTTCCCATCAGGGACCCAGTGCCTTGGGGCTGGAAGCGAGGAATGGGGGCTTAAAACAGAGATTCCCAGCTGTTAGCTGTGATCCCACGTCCATGTATGAGTTTCTGTCGGCCACGGCCTCCAAAAGCAGACCAGCTTAACAGAACCGAAGAAGAATAAAGCTCTCTATTTGCAAACTGCTGTCCCTGTCCCCTAGAGCTGCCACCACTGACCCCCAGCCTGCAGAGGATGTCATATAGAAAGCAAGAAAAGGCGAATGATCACAAAAATGCTTGGAAGCTGAGAGGAAATGAACACGTTTTCTGTGGGGCAGGTCCTCCAAATCAGAGGATGCCTCACCCAACCTAATTTCTTCACACAAGCACACCTCTGCTCTGCTTCCACATGGTTCCACCTCCTGTCCTCTCAAGTCTCCCCTACAGTCTCTATGCCTTACGCCACCCTCGCTGTATATACCTGGCTGAAAAACTACAAACACCTCTTCCTAATTCTACACGCTACACATGTTCTCCCTTTGCTTTTTCACCTCTGCCACCCTCTGCTCTCCCAGTCCCTGGAATTCACCACCAAGCCTGAGGCAGAGATTTATAGCCCTGCATCACTCTCCTTCTTCACAGAAGCCATTAGTTTCTGCTTGGTACCCAGCATCACTGGCACAGACCAGAGAGCTGTACACATTTCTCTCTAAATCTCCCTGGTATCACTTGCTGAGTGACCCAAGCATCCTGTTTCCTTAAAGACACTACCTATTGCCTTCTGCATCTGTCCCTGCGTCAAAGAGGAGAGATGCCTGCGAGTTCTCTGAACACTCCCCTGATGAAGAGGTATCTGCAGGCAAAGAAGGTATGTGAAAAGGGGGCCCCAGCAAACAGATGCACAGGTGGCCAACTGGAGACATGAAATATTGTCTCCTCCCTCTCACCACTGCACTAGGGATGCAGCACCAGACACCAGCTCCAGCTGTTTGCAAAGCAAGTCACAGGGTGTGGGGAGCGTGGCAACATGACAAGCGCTGTGTTTTCACTGCAGTCTACCGCCTGAACTGGTAGATGGACCTGTTTTGCCAGGCTTAGCCAGAAGAAACAGAGGTAATGCAGGACTGCAAGGCAGCCACCTAGAGAAAGAATGAGAAATGTTCTTGAGATTTTAGCTCCCACACCAACCCTCCCCACACCCTTAACAGTAACATCCACTGGAGAGGAGCTGGCCATTTCTTTAATCATTTTAAAAATACCTCCTTTATCCCTTCTCCAAGCCTACAGCATGTCCTGGCTATACTGTGCCTGCTCCAGTTTATACAGATAATGACACAGGGTGCAGTCTGAGCAGCTTTGGGGCTTTTATGTACAGCAGAGCATTACCTAACAAGCGAAGGTAAGAAAAGGAGCCTTGGGTTCTCACAGAAAGCTGAACTCAATTCTCTGGAGCAAATACTGAGTGCAGTAAATATAAAATCAGCTTTTCAAGGGAACATAAAGCACCCTACAGCTAAAAGTACTCATGCCAAACAACTGAAAGGGGCAGAGAGAGCAGCAGCACAGGCAGGCAGGAGGGTCGAGGGAATCTGTGCTGGGTAGATTTGGCATGGGGAGAAGACTACTGTTTCATTTGGATGGGAAAGCTAACAGCCTTGAATGTGACAGACAGATGTATTCACATGTCACAAGACAGCCTGTGCAGTCCAGCGGCTTGCTGCAAAGCTTGTTGAAGTCGGCATTTCCACTGACTTTTGGCGAGCCTTAGATCTGTCCCTCCTCAAACATGGCAGAGAAAGGAAGTGCGGTCATCCCTGTTTCATGAGGCAATGGCGCTTTCTCAGTTATGCAGGGTGGTATTGAAGCTGGGTTGTTGGACCCAGTACTACTGCTTTAGCCACCAAAGCAGCTGGATTGCATACCTACACACTGCGGTGACCGTGGCAAGTGCTCTGCCCAGTTGCTTATTACTTGTGTTTTCCCATCCCCCTCCAAAATAGCTGGCATTTGCCATCCTGCTGACATTGGAGCGGATGATACATCTCATTAGCACAGCTACAACTTGGGAGGCTGGAAGAGCGACGAGGATGAGCTCAGGTGGGAAGACGCAACAACAACAGCAGAAGCAGGCAGATTCTGGAGAAGCAGAGATCCCTCTTCCTTGCCAGCTTCCCTACTGAAGAGCCAGAAAGAAAAAAATGGATATTTATAAGCAAACCTGTCTCTAAGGCAGCAGTTTCCAAAGTCTAATAATAGGGTTTGGACTTGTTTATTGCATGATTCAGACAGCATTGCATAAAGCTGCTGGAAAGCTCCTGCCTGTCCCCAGAGCACATTCCCAAGACGTGAGTTAGAGGAGGGCTTGAGTCCAGCTGCAGTGGGTTCAAGCCAGCAGGGCACCAGTAGGTTCTGTCTCTTCAGAGGTGCAGTCAGAGCCAGCACAGATGCTGGAGCAAACCAGGTTGTGCAGAAGTATAAAAGCCTCCTCCCAGGGAAAGCCACTCACCCATTCCCTGTCCTGAAACAGCAAGGTAAGATGCCAAGGAGCCAAGAAGCCTTGCTTTGACCCTTCAGTTTCTCACAGCTGCAGCAGCACTGAGCAGAGTCCAACGCACTGTGAAATGCAGGCAAGGACTGCATCTGCCTCAAAGATTTTGCAACAGTGGAAAGAACGTCAGGGATGTGGAAAGCTACCTGTCCCCAAAATCAAGGCAAAACCCTGAGTCCGTAGATTGCCGCTACTATGCCTTGACCACTACGCTGGTCTCTGAAACCAGAGAGGCTAGGATGGGCAACTGCTTATGAATTCACCACAAAAACCACATCCAGTGGCCCCCTTGTTTCTTGCTGACTCAGGTACAATGTGTTGAAAGTGCAGGTTCCCCAGCCAAGTAGGAGGGGAGGATTAAAAACAGTAAAGGTCAAAACAGCCTCCTCTTTATGCGAGGCAGAAAACAGGGCTGGGCTCTGCAGCACAGGCCAGCACCTGGACAGCATGTTCTGAGGCAAAATAATTGCAGTGATCAGTTCTCCACCCTGCTCTTCGCCAGACTGACAGTCTTTTCAGCCCGCCCATGTCAACACAGGACAGAGGAAACTTCCCAGAGAATGCTTCTTTGCTCACTCCAGGCAGGACAAGTGCAAAAACAATGTCAAGTGGACTATTAGAAACGAGAGAAGACCAGAGCAGCCTTCTCTGTGCTGGGTGGAACACAGAGGAGCTTGCACTTTTCCAGAAAAAGTTTTTTGAAGCCTGTTTAGTCAACCATGTTTAAACGCTTATCCAGTAATTCACCTCCCAAGCAGGATTCATGGAGTTACAGGACAAGCGAGTGACGGCATCACCTGAGAACCCGGGCTCCTGGCTCTCTATTCTACAGTCTCTAGTCAGGCATTCAGTCACATGCGCTTGTTTAGAGGAGACCAGGGAGTCTCCGCCTCTTCATCCAGCCTCAAACCCTGCCTCTTCGCTGATCCCAAAAGAAAATGCACCTCTGTCCAGTTCCGGTTGCAGTTCTCCAGTCTCACACGGCAGTTACCCTCTGGATGAAGAACTGGGCAGGAAGGCAGAAGAGGACTGCATTGATCATGAGTCCTGCTAGGCTATGATGCTCTCTCACCCTGAACATCCACCCTGACCTTTTTTTGCTGCTTAGCAGACACAGCTGGACAGATGGGGTCTCATTAGTACCTCTCCATGCATGCAGATAGAGACATGTGCAGTTATTCACGGGGACATGCGCCGAATCTCAGCAGGGCCGCGATGCTGCTCAGGTTCTGACAGATGCTGGAGGAGAAAGAAATTCACAGCTCTTTCCTCCAGCAGTGCCTGGAGAGCTAGGAACTCAAAAACACTGAATTTCATTACCAGGGCCTGTCTCCACTGCTACTTTGAGCCCTTCTTACAGCAACAAAATAAACACACAACCCACTAACTCGATACCTTTTTTTTGGATGTGAGGTGGACTCAAATACTAAGATAGTCCCTGCTTCTGAGGTTAGTACAAGTAGCAAGGAAACATCTGTTACCAGTAAGGCCACAACTAGGCATTAGGCTCGCTAGAGGAAAAGCAGGGGAATAGGGGAGAGGAAACAGCAGTTGTTACTTGACACTGACCATCACTGTCCCAGGTATCAAACTTTGGTCCAGTCCCTTCAGTATGACCCAGAGGATGCGCAGTCTGCGTTGGAAATAATGTCCCCCCACCATGCTTTACAGAAATCTCCTGTATGTTGGCAATGCAACATAGCAAGTGAAAGTGCTTCCCCATTCCTATGGAGAAAAGAGCTGTCAAACAGCAGCTGCGCTCTGATATGACAGCCCAGCTGCCAACATGCCATAAATCTGTCCTAGACCAACCAGCTCCCGTGCAGATCTGCTAGTCACACCTGAAAGCTGGCCTGTGGCATTCCCAGCTAAGCCAGCCTGAAGCCTTCCCAGCCTACGTACAGCCCACAACATTTTATTCACTCTTACTCACGTCCAAGGTATCTGCTCCACACACCTCAGCTCCTTTGCCTCTACTTCTTCACGCACATTCTCAGCTCCTGGCTTCTAAGACAGTACATTATTTCAAATAATTTTGCTACAGAAAGAAGACAAAAAACTTTGAACAGGTGAAAAACCCTGAGTCAAGGAAAGCTGAAGTATCAGCTCTGTGGAGACGCAGTGTCCTTTTTGTTTTCCTTTCAAAAAGAGCAAATTTGCACTGAACATCCTCGGAAACATGCGCAAGTCCAGGAGTGCCCTCTTCTGACATACCCCCAAGCCCAGGCAGAGCCCTAGGTGGAGATGACCAGCTTACGCATACGCCTGCCTTTGGAGCAGGTTATAGCTGAACCACAGGAACAGGTAGAAAAAGCAGGAGTAGAACTGAACAGAACTTAAATCCTGCTGCAGCAGACAAGCAGGAAAAAAGTTGTGTGGAAATCGTGACTTCCCTCAGCCTATTTCTGAGACCGTCAATCTGTCTCATTGCTGGCGCTTCCTCGGGGACTCTCAACCTCAGTGCTCTTTTCTGCAAAGACTGGATGAGCTCAGACAAGATGAAATTTACGGGGTCCCAGTATTTCACAGCAGCACTTGTCCAACCTGCAGTGCTCTCAGCCTCAGCTTAAAGGTGGAGAAGTACTGCCAGCAAAGGCAACCCTAATACTGTAGCCCCTGTACACTCTCTGACCAACTGCAAGTGCCTTGCAGCACCTCTCAGCTCCATGCAAAACACCTCATCTAGCCACAGTCATGACCACAAGGTTGTGCCCATCTATGGTTCTGTGAGAAAACCAGCTTCTGTCAGTGTGTCAGGTCAGACACTAGCAGCACCATAGAAAGCCATCTGGGCTCTTTTCCAGAACCAGCCAGAATAACACAAAGAGCCCTTTCTCCAAAGACAGAAATGAGACAAAGGTGGATTGCTACACAATCCTGATGTGCTACCCAACAGGTTTGGTCACAACACCCCTCTCTGCCCGAGGCAACTCTAGGCAGGGAATCCAGCTGAGTCAGATCAGCAATTTGTGGTTTGACCCTTTACCCACGAGCTCACAAACCACAAGACTTTATTTATTTTTTAATAGAGATCATAAATTAGCTGTACCAAACCTGCCTCCTCACGATGAGGTCATACATTTGCTTTAATTAGGGTCAAAGCAATAAGAAAAGAAAAATAAACTGAAGCCCCTCCCTCAATCTTGCTAACAAAACCAGAAACACCAACTACAAAATGCCATTAAAAATGTTTTGTTTTGGATGCAGCTCCACCTTTTGACACAACTGTCTTTGCATCCACATCTGCATTCAAAAAGCAAGATCCTTTATCCAGCTATACCTGAGCCAGGTAGTCAACTCTTGCAGTCTCTTCCTCAGGCCCCAATGCACATACTCCTTGGACTTGTATTGCTCACTCCATCAAGTCTGTTTATTTACTAGTAATCTTCTTGTTATTGATGGCTTTTTGCTTAATCTCAACACTGCAAAGAATGCAACAGCCCTGACTTGTGAATTATTAAAAGGTAAGGGGGGCCTTTGCATTTGCTATCAGAAATCTCACCTATGGCTCAGTCTTTATGATAGAAAGACCATTAGCAGCAACTTCACCTCCTCATTCCCAGTGCGCTCAGCTGGGATCAACAGGTTGCCTCTGTGCTATATTCTGGCTGCCCAGTAGCACTACCCATGACTATTACGCATTAGCAGGGACTAAAGGAAGAGAGGCCCTGGCTCCTTTACCAGCTGCCTTGAGGGCTGGTTCCGTGCCAAAGACACTAGATGAGAAACAACTTGCAGGCAGACTCCATGGGTGACCTTAAATGAGTTGTTGGGTCAAGATCTTTGCAGTACTGAGACTCCCAACTTCTCCCTGAAATCAGCATTAAAATGTGATCTGCTCTTGTAATCAATGAAAGTAACAACCTTCCCTTTCTGTCTCCAGGTGGCAGGACTCACTCCACCAGTTTGCATGGTAAGCAGCAAAATGGGGTCCCTGCCTTGATTTGAAACTCTGAAATGCAAAGCTGCCCAGCTGTCCACTACCTATAGCCACACCTGCATTTACTACCAGGAACGAAACATTTGCCGCATTCCTCTGGAAAACATTGATAACTCCTAATTATTGCCAAGTTATCAGTCTCCCACCACCCCCCCAAAGTAAGAATCAAACTGGAGAGGAAGGTGGAGCAGCCACAGTCATTTAAAACAGATATTTACTGTACTGTCTTTTCACATTAAACATGAGGTTACAGGCTATGACAACATGAAACAGTCACACAAACAGCACCAGAGAGAGGTGCAATTGGTTCTTTAACTGTGGTTTTTTTCTCTATTTGATTTAAGGTCAGGGATTAGCAAGGGGAGAGGTAACAAGCAGGGCAAGAGTTTTGGTTTTGATTTACTGGCACTGTAGAGCCCTGTTCAACGCATGTAAACTTTTATGAGGGGTAGAGCCGGCTGGAGGGAGGTGGGGGAATACTATGAACACAGACACTACAACATTGATCTGCAACATGACTGACCTTTCAGACCAACTCAGCCAAGACACCAGTTACTTGGCTGAAAACCTTGAAGCTTCACACTTGACTCTTATGAAGGGTGATATTTGCACAGGGTGAAATCCATCTCTCTGAAGAGAGCCAAGACTTAGACACCACAGATGGTTCCCTAAGCCTTCAAAGTTTTAATTTAGAGTCTCAGCTTCAAACTGCTTGTCCATACAATGGGGGTGCAATGGAAGAGAACTGCATTCTCCATCCTGTAATCATCCAGACAACGAGGCAGTGCTCTGTGTGCTCTTATGTTTTGCACTTTATAAGCTGTGTTTCCAATAGAGCACAACGCCATTAAAAAAAGTCCTCCTTAACGAAATGCACGGGATTCACAACACCTCTCCCTATCTTTCTAAGTTGCTCTTCCAATTCAGCCCATGCCTTGTTCCTCATCCAGTTCCTCCTGCTTTGTCCCAGTAGTATCACGTTAGATCAAAGCCCCATTGGCACAGCTTGCCCTTCCCATCCTGCTCAGCTGTTAACCTGCAGACTGGCCAAGAGACCTACCTAGCACTGCATTCTGCACCTGGACCAACACATATATCCTCAGAGGCACGTGCTCTTCCGTTTGGATCCCAACAGCTTCCCAACATACATACAAATTTGCTTCCTGGTCCACCTGCTCTGGTGCTCTGTCACTGCACACACAGACCAATCTAATCACAATCACAGTGGGGCATGGAGCTTCTGCAGCCTTTTTGCAAAAGGAACTTCCTTGCTGCACCATCTCACGCCATCCCATCCCCACAGAGTTACAAGGATGTGAGTGAAAACAACTCCCTTCATCTAGCTTGTGATACTGCATGTTTTAAAAATGGAGATGTAATAAATACAGCATTGCTCTGAGGCATATAGGACCAATGTAACACATACTGTCTATTCTGGGAAACAGAACAGCAAAAAAAAGTATTAATCCTTCTCCTCTCTGGATGTTTCCAGAAATTTTAAGATGCTATAGTCTAGAATTCAAAGGACATTATAGGTATCTTTTAAAAATTAATAAATAGCAAACAAACCCTTGGTTCCACAAATAACAAAAACACTCTGATCCCATTAAAACAGATAACCGGCTCAGCTCCTAAGTTTGGGGTCTCTTCTCCCAGAAGCAGAGGTTAATCCTTGAAAGTGTCTCCTGGACAGAGCAACTTTAAGTTATTTCTCTGTGGTGCATGCTACTTCATTCTTTGAGATTCGGAGCATTTCAGTTAATTATCTCTCAGGTGTTTTCCTCTTTTCCCCTTCTTTTCTCTTTAAAAAAAAAAAAAATCCTAAATGTTGTTACCTGAAAAAATTCCCTAGGAGAAGGTGAGCAATACTTGAGCAGATGAGAACAGTGGAGGGGGGCAGGAGAGAGAAAAAGAGAAGCTGAGCTGCATTTTCCCAGTGCCAGATAGCAACCTGGAGCAGAACCTCATACTGTCATTCCTTTTTATTTTCCATTTTTCTCTTCTCTGGTATAATAGATAATAACACGGAGCAGCAGGGATAATACATTCGTAGGTGGCTGCTGGATTTTCAAATGGTTTCTTACCAATATGTTCTGTGTAGGCAGAGCAGAGACCTGACACTGAGAACTGAAAGCAGATGATGCACCCTTTTTACAGCTGGAAGGTTGCAGAGCAAAATTACTTCATGGGAAATCTTTATTAGTGAATCTTAAAAGCTCAATCTTTCAAAAAGGGAACTGAAGATGGCTTAGGCAGCTGTCCAAGAGTGTCAGCAGATGCTTTTGTTTTTGTTGCCCAGGTGTGTTGCTAGCCTCCCATTTTTTTCCTGGTTTGCTTCAACCTTCGGGATTTCAGAATAGTGTAGTTTGCATACCATGTGTACTGTTCTGAGAGGAGAGGGACGTAGAATGCACGCAGCAGCTTTGAGGACCTGAAACCAGAAAGGAAAAACAAATCATCCTTAAAGTGTTCATTAGCCAGTATGTTCAAAATGATACAAATGAGGCTTTGCAAAAGATTTGCGCTGGTGAGTCAGTGACATGAAGAATGCTAATTGTTCAGGCATACGAAGCCCAGTCCCATTTTCTCCTTGTCGGTGGAACCAAAGCTGGTTTGTGCCAGCATCACCAGTTTAAGAGCAGCAGTCTGCCCAGTTCTTCAGCACGCCCACTATCCATTCCAGTAGGATTAAGGGGGAGAGAGGGCAGGAAGGTGTTGTAATTATCAAAAGAAACTTAGATCCTGGATATCACTGTCCAAAAAGCAGACAGTACAGCCTTGTGGGCCTTCCGTATCATACAGACAGGCAGGCCTCCTGTTCCTCAGGGCACGCTATGAAGGTGAAAGATAGCAAGGCTGCATTTAGCTCCTGGCTTGTCCTCTTTTCTATCCAATCTTTCTGGCCGCCCATTCCTTCACACACGTCTGAAGGGCAGACAGAAGCTTTGATGGGCACTGGCATTTTGAAGTTTTGCTCTTGTGCTGATCTCCTGTTGAGGGTATTGAATTAAAGAGGGACTGACTGCTCTAAAGCCTACAATGCAGTTTGCTGCAGGCTGCCAGCATTCATTCCACGCCCTGCTAGTGCTGGAAGCTGGCGTTTCACAGCACTTTGCAACAATTGGACCAATAGAGTACTCAAGCATGGAGGGTTTAATGGCTGCATCAAATTAGTACCTTTTGTTTGGTTGCTAATTGCTGGAGCTGTGCTAACTGAGTACATTTTAAATGCATGTATTCTCTTACTGAGCAAAGTAATAGTAAAATCCAGGTTTCAACGTGAAGCAGACAAATGTAACGTCCTGCAGCAGCAGCACTGAAGCTTCAAAAATTTGAGCAACTTACTGAAATCAGGGCTGGGGCAGTCTTGCTTCCTCAGCATTGAAGCTTATCTCTTTAAGACCAGCCTGTTGATAAACTATCAACCCTGGACAGACATGTCTAACTCCATCCACATAAAGCTTGGAAAAGCAGCAATGGCACTTCAATTTGATTTGCAGCTTGCTAAGTGGTCAGAGATGGTATACAGATCCAGCATGTACTTCCTGGTCACAATTCACACAGCTTTGCTGGTAACACAGCCAAGGTTCTGGACATCCAGTTCGAGTCACTTTTTCAGAAGAAAGAATTGTGTTTTGTTTGCTTATTGTAAGGCAGCACTGGATATCTTTCAAAAATAGAGTCTAAAAAACAATGGCAGGAACTGCCACTGCGAACTACATCTCCCTGGAGGCTCCCAGGGTTCTTAGACAGCCTTACTGTAATTCATCTGAGAACAAGCGGCTCCTGATCTCCTGCAGCTTGGAGTAAAAGACTACCCGGGAAAAGACGGGTGATATGTACTTGCATTGGCATAGCACCACTCAGCAGCAGCGTCTGGTTACATAAGATGCCATACCACCACAACGCAAGGTGTTTTTCATTTGAAACGTTCCCTCTTTAGACAGACAAAGTGACAGACAAAGCAGTATTCTTCCCTCACTGAAGAGGGGAAATTGAGGCAGAAAGTACCCTCAGAGAGACTGAGCAAGTCTAATTTCCTAAAATTTACAGGTCCCAGTTCTAACTGTGAGAGTCTGCCTCCTCTCAGCATCCAGCATCTTGTAAGCCTGCTTTTTGCAAAACTGCTCAGCTTGTGCTTTTTAGGATATAAAAATGCTGATTGCTTCACTTCTAAGAACAAAAAGCTCAGTGATAATACTTAGGCCCTTTACAAATTGTAAAGCACCCAGCAAAGTTCCTAAATAAAAGAATCACTGGAAATGGTTGCTCTTTGTGAATTCCTGAGGTGCTGGAATCACTGGAACGTGTTCAAAGCAGACTCTCTTAGTAGCAAATAACTAGGCAGAAGATGGTAATTTTGGTGTATTCTGAACCAGGAACATTTTTTGCAGCTGTCATTTCCTTGTGCCTGGAAACTGGAGGTCAGCCCTCCAGTCACTAGAAGCAAAGGCATCCCTTTGAAAACAAATGCTTGATTTTCCTCCTCCATTTCTTGTGGCTAATGAACATCATGTCATTGCTGAACTTATTCTGGCATCTCCTCTTCTAAGCCTGACAACCCACCATTGCTACTATGGCTGCTCTCTGTGGATGGTGTGGTTTCACTTCAATTCCCTTTTGCAAAGAAAAAGAAAAGAAACAAAACCAAGAAAAAGCAACTGTGTTCAAGCTGCTTGGGATGCTGTTGAAAACAAGGAAAATGAAAAATAGGTAGACTACCAGCTTGCTTCTACATTGTTAAGAAAGGGACAGAAATCAGCACAATTCCCCAGAGCTCAGGGTTTGGTTTAAGATGAAGTAATTCATTGAATTAGCCTTGTGTGGTTTAGCTCAGGGACAGAGAGGAAGGCAGCACCTTCAGCTGATGGCTGACGTCCCGAGTATACAGCCTGTAGCACTGAAAATGCTTTCAGTCGCTCAGTCCAGATGTAGAGCTGACAGCAGTCAGAACAGCACCCATTTCACATCCTCCCATTGACCTGGATGCGCCTACATAGTGACAGCCTGCCCAGGCCCGCACTGTCTGACGCAGTGAGCACCCAGTAACGGTGGATCTGATTGCTGAGCAATGGAACTATGTGCCTGTGTTTACCCTCAGTGCCGGTGCCTCTTACAGCTCTGCAGAAACACTTCCGTCCTGTCCATACTTCCTCTTCTTTCTACCTTTTGTGAGAAACACTCCCTATACCTTTCACTTGTTGGTATTCTGAAATACAGGCCCAATGCAGCTCACGTGGTTGTTCTCACATGATCTTTATGGCATACGTTCAGAATGTGCAGGATTCAGCTTTGCTTTCTAGAACAAAAGGATATTCCAGGAGTTGGTAGTAGCAAAAATCTTCTCCCAAATAAGCCAGCTCAGTGTAACCATCCTGAGTTTGCAGACAGCCTGAAACTCATCCTGAGCAATGAAAGTCCTCCACATGCTCTTAACTTCGCTGGCAACTCAGCCCTTATTAGCAGCAGTTTAAATGTGAGTGTTCACCGTTTCACAGTTTATATCAGCAGTGAAACAGGAGGTGAAAATACTGTTGGTAAAAAGAAGATCAAAAAAGGAGAGGCAGGAATGACTGATGGAAAAAAACACCGAGGGTGGAAAATGATGAGAAATGCAGAGCTGCACTTCCCACCAGTGGATGTCATACATAATGCCAAGGCACTCGTGACAAATAACAATACAGTGAATTGGTGTATAAAAGCCAGAGGAGACCCCAGTAGTGAAGTTTACCCTGCTCTTCAAGGTGAAACGATGTATTACTCAAACTGTCAAGTCCCCAAGGAGTCCTTGGTTTCCATCAGGTGTTAGCTAGTCAGGCTGTCTGTGCGATAGCAAAATGACTCTTCACTAACAAGACTTATAAAGGTGAAAAGGAAGAGTTTACATTGGTTTCAATTACCCAGTCTAAGGACCCAGGTTAAAAAAAGGCAACAGAAAATAGAAGAGGCATCTTAAAAATAATAACGTTTATGTGCTCAGAGAATCACATCTCAGATATAAAAACACGAAACCCTGAATATGGCATGGTAAATGGTAGCACCAACACAGCTATAAGGTCAACCTTTGTATTAGTTCAGCAGCAACTTTCTCACTAACAAAAAACTCAGACTGGACACAAGCACAAGGTTGCGCTCTCTGCTGCCAGTAACTATACAGCAGCAAAGCCCTGGTTGCCTGCTCTCATCAGCAGCCATGAGAGAACCATGGCTCATGACACACCTACAGCTCAGGAAGTCATGACAGAGCTTTAAATTCAGACAGCGAACCTTTACCTCCTGTCACCTCACTTCGTCAGGCTCAGCAACCTCAGACAACAGATGGCACATGGAAGGGGTTGGGATGACACATGACAGTGAATATATATAAAGTTCTATTTGCATTTGCTTCTAAATTTGTCCCCCAAAGACTGTGAGTGTATGTAGCCTTAATCAGCATAGAGCTCCCAAGCAGCACATTGGTAGCAAAATCAAAGCCACAATCACTCCAAGCTGGGTAGCCAAGGGTCTAGTGCAATGTTACTGGAACACTGGTGCAGCAAGGCTCTTTCAGCGGTGAGCCCCAGGCCGGAGCCAGGCAACAGGCAAATTCTGCCCAGCTGTTGCTGTGTTCCAGACATGGGAGATATCCCACATTCCAGGGGGTGTCTGAATTCTTTTCCAGTTTTATGGTTTCTAGGGGAACGACTGCTGCAGTACCCAGAGCAGCTTCCAGTTAGGATAGAGGTGCACAGTTACCAGGAGGCCCAGCAGAGCTGAAACCACAGTGCTGCTTGGTGCTAAGTGTATTTCGGTATATTACCTATTGGACTTCAGGAGAAAGCAACTCAACAGTCTTGTTCTACTAATGCCAGTGGAGTCTCTTCTGGAATGGAAGCAAGGACTGCTAAGTGAGGATGTTCAAGTTCCCCCTCCCAAGCTCATAGACTGACATGGAACGAAAGCAGTTAGATAAACGTAGTGGTGGGAGTTTCTTCCTAACTGCACCTTGTAACCTGAACTTCTTACCCCAGTGACAGCAGAATTCAGAAAGAAGCATGAGAAGGAAGAAGAGAAGGGAATGGCAGAGAGAAGAAACAGGAGGAAGCTGAATCTCTGCCACATGGGCAGGACCTAGTACCTTCTAGCTACTGGCATACACAGGAAGCTCATGACCAAAGCTTTCTGAAAATCCATTAACGTTTGCACTTCCTTTAGGTGTTAAATTTTGTACCAACCATGCACCTAAGAAGTAATTTAGCTACTTGTAAAATAAAAGTAGGGAAAACATTTCATGTGACATGGAAGAAAGCACCATTAAAGGGAATGGGACAGTCTCTTATCAAACCAGGGTAATGATATGCTAGAACAAGGTGACTGAATTATTCATTTTGCACTGAGAATATTTTTTTTTGATGGAAAACCCAAGCGTTTGGAGCAAGCCGACAGCTCAGCCTAAAGAGCTGGAAAATATGTGCTCCTCAGTGGGGAGCTGTAATATATTTCCCCTTTTCTGTGCCAGATTCAGAGTGCTCAGCCAATATAGAATTAAATGGACCTGGACAAAGCAGCTTCCTGAGGAGCATAATTAGCTGGTGGCTTGGAGTGCTCTCTAATTCAATTAGCAGCACCATTTATCAGAGCCAGCTGAGATTTACATTTGCACTTGCTGACGTCAATTTGAGACTCACAGTGAGTCCCAGAAGCCTCCGGTTCAGCAGGAGTGAGTTGAACTGCTGGGGTCATTTATTTTCAAAGAACAAGAGCTGGAGGTTGCTTTTGGGTTGGGGAGGTGTTTGATGGTTTGGTTTTTTTTCCCAAATGCTCCTTGCTCTGCAGCCACTGAGCTGCAGACCTCAAATCTACACTGGCAGCTTCCCTCACAGCTCAGTTCAAAGTGACACTTCTTCCGTTCCTCTTTCCCTTTTATAAAAAAAGCTGCATTTTCAGAGTGTTTTTACACTTATTTCATAGGTAGCAGGGGACATTTCTAAATCATTGTGTGGAAGCAGGTGCTGGGTTTGAGATATGCGTCATTCTGCCGAAGTGGGGAGGGGGGAAAGGTACATGCTCAGAAATGCGAGCAGCCTGAATCATTATAGGAGTTCTTGATGCATCTTCACTGACTCTACCCACAGACCTGTGTGTCTCACCCCCGGAGGAACTCTCCCCACAGATCTACTAGGTCTGGGATCCTTTCAGCTTACCAATTTCTAGCACCTACTATGCTGTTACAACTGTGTTACTGCTGCTCTCCTGCAGCTAAACTCCACAGAATGATCAGTTTCTCAACTCTAACAAAGACAGCACTGCCTAGATTTACGGTCTCAAATTAAAATGAAACAAAACCACATAAGTGTTTTTGCTGGGATTTCCATACCTTCTCTGCTACCAGGCCTGCCAACAATTTTCTGTACTATAGAAGTACTTGTTGCATCGCTGAAGCCATCTCAGGGCATGACTGATGCCCTCAGAGAACCTTCCAGCTGGATGGAGTGGCAACTCTCAGTGTCCGCCTGAGGGTGTGCAGTGCCCACTCTATCCGGCTTGGTACTCTACAGACTGGGAGAAGGACAGAAGCAAGCAAAGCAAGGGCTGACTAGCAGCAAGGGAGACTGCTGCAGCCACAGACAGAAGGATGCACCTGTAGTACTTGCTTTGCAAATTAGGTTTTCCGATCTCAACAAAAGGACAATAGCTAATGCCCGAGTCTGCAGGGTGAGGCAGACCCTCACATCTCATTCAGTTGCTATGCAGATCTGCAATTGCCACTAGATAACTCATCTGTCAGCTGACAATCAACTGCAAAACTTGTGTCATTTCCCCTTTTGAGAACTGCTTGAGGCCCATTACTTTATGCAAGTTGCAACTCAGTCACACTCAGGGAAAAAAAAACAAAGCAAACAACACTATCTTATTTTAGAAATGCTATGACGCATTCAGAACAAGGAGCTCAACAGACCGATTATGAACATTTGCCATGGGAAACCTTTATATGGATGTTGCAGCAAAATTCCAATACTCAGATACAAAACAATGCAAAACCTGCCACTGTGATTATGAAGTTGAAGCTCCTTACTCTTTTCATTCATTGCCAACAAACTCCTAGTGATAAATGGGAAGCTAACAAACTTTTGGTACAACTCGGAAACTGCAACACAGGGAGCATTTAAGAGACCTGGACAGAGTCATCGGAGCTCCAGGTTACAGCTGAGCCCCTTACTCACTCATCCACCCTACCTTCCCTCCAAGGGCCAAATTACAGAAAGAAATGAAAAATATATGACAAAAATTATGAAGCAGAAATCCAAAAAGAGCCTTTCTGAAATTTCTCTTGCTCATGCTGTTATGGATGGGCTGGCAAAAGGGGCCTTGACCTTGTCTGTAGTATCCAATTTTAAATGTGATTCCTTTAAATGACACACTGTCTAAAAACAGGGCAGATCAGACCTTGCATGGTTTGTTCTTTCTGCTCTTCACTGTACACGACTCATCTTGGGAAGGAAGCTGCACCCACTGCTATGCATTTGCTCTGCTAGGCAGGCCACAGTTTCTGGCTTACTCTTCTTCAGGGAGAACAGAGAATCTGTCAGACAAGGAGGATGACAAGATAGGGAGACACTGCTGGTTCTTTCCTCACTCCGCATCAGTGATACCGCCAGGTATGTGCCAGATACATGCCCTTCTAGTCCTTCACCAGCACTCTGCACTGGAGCTGCCCCACCTGCTGACTGATGAAGGTTTGCTGAAGGGACAGAGCCCAGCGCTCCGAACTGAACTGCGGGAGCTCTGGAGGTACTAACAGCAGGGATGGAAATCAGACCTGCTGCTATGGCAACCTGGCCTCCTCCACTAGTGAAGGCACCACACCTCCCCTCTGCTCCAGCTGTGAGGTGTTGATAAGGAACAGCATGGAGAATTTCCATGCAGCACAAGAACAGGAGCGGAGGAGGCTGGCAGGCGACACCAGCAGGGCTAAGGATCTGACTGCCTGATCTCCTCTTGGGACGTGCTCTGCAAATGCTCTTCTATTGCAGTCTCCCACTAATGCAACAGCATCTTTTGTTAAGGAGGACACAGCAGCCAGAAAGATCCCCTTCCCTCCCCACCACCTTTACATAATCTGTTCTAAGGCCTTGGTGAATGCCTAGCCGGGGAGTATGCTACCCTTTCCCCAACCCCAGTATTCAGCCTTTACATCTCATCGTTATGAGATGTCAGTATGCTCTGAAGTTTCAGGATCTCTCTGTGACTCCCAGCTTCCCACAACAAGCTGCTGCTCTGTGGTGAGATGCTACCTTTGCTACAACAAGCCAAGCTATTACTTCCAGTGGTAACAGCCACACGCACTCTCCCTTCACAAGCCAGACATGAAGGACCACACACAGAAACTGACATCTGCGTACTGAGTGTGTTATTGGAATTTGGCTGCAGGCTTCCAGAGATACTTAGCCAATAGAAAACATACAGCTTGGGAATCTAGCTGGAGTTTAGATGATCTAAAGGCAACACAAAGTACCATATATCAAATCAAAATGATTGCACAGGTTTTCACTGCCAAGCTTGGGAATAAGTTACTAGCCTCAGTCTGGCAGGAAGTACTTTGAAAGCATTTCCCCTAGAAACACAGAGCTGCAGCACCACATCTACCTATGTATTCAGCCAACTTCCTGAGAAGCCAGTCAGATATTTATGCTCGGCAGGACACGGGGGTTTAGTTGTAAATAGGGAAATTCCTTAATCCTATCAATTTCTCCTAATAAGAAGGAGGGGAAAAAAGAAGAAAGACAAATGTCATAAAGTGACTCATACAGAGCATCAAAGCAGTGAAGAGAGTGACAAGGACTGCGCTCAGTACTGAGTTTGGCTCTATCTTAACTCCTTGCACTGATTCCAGTCATCATTGCAGCTGCATTAGGGTCAGGATTGAGATGGTATCAGATGTACACACACCTTACAAGAAAAATCCCCACCTAAGTTAGGAATGAAAAAAAAATCCTGGGTGAAAGTGGAGGATTCAAAACACTTGTGTCCACCCTGTGGTAAGGCCTACCATTGCAGACTCAATTCTCTCCCCACAAAAGGAGCTGATACACTGCGCTTTTGCTTCCAGGCAGATGCTGGTTTGTATTCAGCAGGCCAGAGGCTCTAAGGGGATATGAAATGGGTTCAGAAGAGAGAGCAGTGGTATGTCTCTCATGAGCTTTAATCAAAAGCTCAGGGGCTATGCGTGGGGCTGAAAGTGCAATAATCCAAAAAACCTGATGAGACAGACCAACTCCTTCTCTACCAAACATCAGCTAAGCACAGGAAAAATGAGCAAGCGTGCAAAGAAGCCATGGAGAATCCAGGACATTCTGAAGTAGTCTGTGAGATGCACATCCGTACCAGAATAATTCACTTTGCTTTCATTAGGCAGTCTGGCATCTTTGCAGCCAACAGCCGCTACCTCTGAAAGCAGCCCTAGCAAATTACATACCCATGGTTAACCTGAGGTGTCTTAAAGGCTCATTTGGACCTGATTCAGTGCTTCTGATTGACTTGAAAGACTTTAGATTAGGTCCAAACAATAAAAGATTGGCTGTTTAGCAGAGGATTGCAAGATAAACCAGCTTTAAAAACACATGAATGTGTCTTCAAAGCAGAAATGCACATTCAGGAGTATATGCTCTGCACAAGGAGTCCTTTGCAAAACTCTTATGCAGATGCTTTTATTGCCTCATTAATAAGACTCACTGGCCATCTCATTCTCCCTTCCTAAAGTCCTGCCCAAACGTAACAGCAGGTCCCTCGGAAAACATAGTTCATGAAAAACCTTGCCAAGAAAACTTGTTTGTGTCAGCAGGCTGGGAACATTAGAGCACTCCTGGGAGTTGCTCTAACATTATCACTTTCTCACTGTTCAACCGCTTTTACCAGCCCCCTCCCTGGAGGGTCGTATTACTAGGAAGTAATAAGGTCCCACATAGGAAAAAAGTGGGTACTGAACACTGTGGTTTTTACAGAGATTTTTCCAGTCAGCCTCTCTGTCCTGTTATGACAGCTACATGACCAGAGCTTTAAATGACTAAATAACCATCCCCTTACAGCTGAGGATCTCTCTGTTTGCAGGAAAGTATTAATAACATTCCCAGTTTGACAACCCTGATTCCACCCTGTTAGCCTGGAGGAGTGCAATTTCAATCTCTGCGTCTCACAGAAATTCCTGTTCAGACATGCAAGTAAGTTTTTCAGTGAGCAGTAGAACTAATGAAGAACGGATTCTAACAGAGGTCTCCTCCATGGATTCTCTGATGCCTAATAAAGGTGTGACCTTGCTGACTTTTCACTCGATGAGATTGCCTCCTCTCTCTGTCTGCCAGCTTTCATAAAATTTGCTCATGCTCTTTGAGACTGACTTACACCTGTCCTGAATTTGGCTGAAACAAGACAGCAGATTCAAAAGTCTGTTTGGTTTACCTTTAGAAAGCAAACCAAAAAACATTACTTCAGGGAGAAATGCACAGAGAGGATTCTTTTAAAAATAATCCCTCTCACCACCCTTCTCAGTTAGCTTCACCCTCTAAAGCAACCTAGGTCATAAATATTGCAAGTACAAGTTTGATAAAGGTTCCACTGTAGCCAGCAAGCTGCCTTTACTGGGAACTGTATTTCAAGCTGGCATTTGGCAATGTATCTTTCCTCCCTGTATACAGCTACTTTTGCAAGTGGATAATTGAACAGAATTAATTCACAGACCTGCCAGCCTTTCCCCCTCCCTCTTAAATGTGTAAAGCATACCTGGACGCATCTAGGAATGGCTTGTAGGCAATGGTTACCCACTCTTCTTTGTTGGAGGAATACCTTGGCTCCCTTGGGGTTTCAGCTGCTGTATCCAAGTCCACCAGATAGTGGCATTTCGAAATGTCAATCTGCAGAAAGACAGACATTCTTGTGGTTTATTTCCTGTTAGCTTCTGGTTGTATGTGTTCCTTTATACAGGCTGTTATTTATCAATGAGAAGGGGGTTAAATTTCGAGCAAAAGGTGAAAAGCTTCATGCAGGATACATGGTAAAGTATTTTGAATGTTTTCAAGTAAAACCTTTATGGGGGAATACAAGCTACCACTACTGCTCTGGTCATAGGAAGAGCGTCCTAGGGTCCCTCTTTGAGGAAGTACCACTGCCAGCTCTCTTACTGAGGAACTGACAAATCACAGAGGGGAATTTGAGGCGGCAGAACCAATTCTGTTTTTCCTGGTGGTTGTCTAACTAGCTATTAAAAACTTCTTACAACACTGACTCCACAAGCTCCCTAGGCAAAAGGCTTCACTATCTTTATTGTTAGAAAGGCTTCCTGATGTCTACACTGAATCTTTTTCTGTCTCAGTTCATGCCTGTTCCTACTTGTTTTACATCATGAACAAGGAAAACATCATTTTCTTTGTGATAGTTTTTATATACTAGAGTTCTGTTATCTGAAGATGGCTCTTGTCTTCTCTACAACCCTATTTTACTCTATAGTCATGTTTTCTACTCCTGTGATCATTCTCGTAGGTCTTCAATTAGCCACATCTATCCTGAATGCATTTCCCAAATCAAGATGAAGGACTTTTTAATGCGGAGCAGCAAAGCAACAGTTGCACAACATGCTCCTGTGCATATAACCCTCTATGTAGCTCATCTCTTTATACAGCAGCATGGCATTACTAAGTTGTATTCATCCAATGATTTGTTGCATCCCTGATCCTTTCCTGAAGGACTTGTGCCTAACTGGCTGGTCTTCAACCTACATGTATTCACCTAATTATTTCTGTTTAGTGCACTGTCCATACTAAATTTCATCCTTTTTATTTTCAGATTCTTTCTCCAATTTGGCAAAATCACTTTGAATTCTAATTACGTACTTCCTCCCACATTATTTGTTATTTAATGAGCCTGTTGCTTATTCCTCCTTCACCCCTGCAAATAAAAACTCTGAAAGGGACAGACCTTTGCAGTTTCCAGTACATCCTCTGATTCTGAGTGATCTATGGATAACTACGCCTGTCACTACTGTAACAGCAATTCATGAATTCTGCTCCAAAGTACATGCACAATAGTGAGAAGAGCACCTTATGTCAAGGCACATCCAGAGGACTATTTCTGTAGACCAGAGCAATACTATACATGGATGCTGGGAAGTGTACCAACTCAGCATTCCTTTGTCATGATTATGGGCTGTTTGTAATGTATAAACATCCAAAGACACTGCCAATTAGGTGCTGTCCTGGTCCTAAAGAATGTACGGATAAGTTCCCACAATAAAGGCTTGACCACTGCCCAAGAAAGACAACAAAATACATGCTAGATCAGGCTGAGGGGAGCCTGTGCCTCACACTCCCCCATTTATCCTCCTGTAAGAAATAGTGTATCCGCCAACTTTCTGCAAAAGAAACCCCCTCACTCATTTAATTTTTCATGCCTTCTTTGGAATTGCTTTTGCAATCAGTTGCACACAATTCCAGCACATTTGGCTTGGAACACATACAGACCAATATGGGTTACCCACAAGGATCACACACGCTCCACAACCTGCCCACTCTGCAAGCCTCGTGGTACCCATCTTGTCATCTCATGGCAGGGCTTAAGCAGCGTCATGGAAAACAGTAAGTCATTCCGGTAGAGTAAGCTTGTTGTCTGGCACAAATTATGGTGGGGTTCGTGCATGAAAAACCTGTCCTGTAGCATTGATGACCCTCACTGGCTCACTTGCAGCAGATGGACATCACATTGCACCTCTCAGACCATGTGAACTTGGTATCAGCACAGTCATGCCTTTATCAGCTGCCTATGACGCAAGTAACTGCTCTGCCCTGACCAAAATGTTTGGCGACACCCTGCCAAATTATGAAAATGCATTCGAGGAAGCAACATTACAGAAATGAATTATGTGTGTGACCTCCTAGTTAAACGAGCTGTGGGCCATGTCCTCGGGAGACTCGCATTACGCAACCTTCTCCTTCCAGCTGGGCAGAGTGCTCTTGGATATGAGCAGGCTGTACTATTCATTTATATGAATATTCTGTGTCCTTTCTGGGCAACAGCCCCCACCTCCTGCCCTCTTCTCCCCACTCTTCACAGGTATGCCTACAGACGTGCACTTGAGCTGCTGGGGAATAAAAACTCTGCCAAGACAAATGTGAACTGTCAGCTACAAAGAAGACCTGAGTTCCTACCAGGACAAATTTCCTTTTTAATTATTTTTAATAGTAACCATCAGATGTGAGATAAGTTTCATACAAGGTGGCCCAACAAGAGGCTATATTGTATAAAAACCTCTGCATAGAGAGGAGAGGTTACAAATAAGGGCTGATGTCCTCCTGTCAAAGAGCTAATTGTCTTTAAGTGCTCTAAGTCACATTTTCAAAAGTCAAATAATCCCAAGCCTAAGGCCATGTTTAAATTGTACCAGGGTAGCTATATCATTACAATACACCAGAAAAATGGGCCCCTCACAGATGCAGTGCACAGCAGCAAAGCTGAGCTTTTGCTGGCATAATTACTTTCAGCCACTGGAGGAGAGCAAGTTCTACCAGTTATTGCCCTGTACTTGGGTATTTTGCTGACACTAGGTTTTGTCAGCCAAGGGTCCCACATTCTCACATCTGGCACTGGCTGAGTTTTCTGGCAAAAGCTTGCAGTAGTGACCAGAGAGGCACTAGAAGTCAACAGGACTGATGCCTGCAAGTATCTTATGCTCTTGTGCCACTTCCAATCAGATTAATCTGAAAGTTATGCCTCCAGTATTTCTTTCCACAAACTCAGAACGCACAAAATTCTTTGGTGTTTATTTTGGCTCTGTTGGTCTGCAAGCTATCCTTGTGGCACTCCAGTATTCCCAACTGACGAAGGCGACTAACAATTCCCACTTCTGCCTCTGATACGTTATTTGCACATTAAAATGTAGTACAGTATTTTGAAATTTCTGAGAAAAACACACCAGTGAAGTACAGCGCATCCTAGTAATTATTGGTGGTGTCCTTCAATAATCTAGATATTTTTATTTGGGAGACATCAGGGAACTAGAATACATGGATTTAGACATGAAAAAAAATACATCACCAGAGTCTTTCCTCAGATTAAGTGGAACAGGAGACAGGCCATAACTTCTGATCAATAAATATTTGCAAATTTTAACATGAGTCTCATTAGTTGTGCAGATATTTCACCCAGGTGGAATACAAGGGAGAAAGGAAAGAGACTTAACATGGGAGTTTAGGAAAAATACCAAGTTTTCAACTGTGATATCTCAGTTTACAGCTGCCACTAATCCCTGCATCCAGCAGGACAGGGTTATCAGAGTGCCAGGCCACTTTGTGCCATCTAATCCCAGCCCTATTAGATCAGCAAACACCAAGGAAACTGGCAAGCAAATGAAAGGTCCAGCCAGCTCCTCCCAAACACCCTGCAGCTGCCAAGTCTGTGTTTGAACCCCCAACTGCATGAACAGGAGGACAGGTGCATGTTTCCTTCTCACTCCCAGGTATAAAATCAAGGAGAACTTCCACTGAGCAATCCGCTGCACTTTCAGGAAAGAAATTCATGAGGAGGCCAAGTGACCTGTAAGTAAATTTTTGTGCTAGGCTAAGAACTTCATCATGCGTCTTGGTGTAAATTGTGACAAGTTTTTTCTGAAGACAGCAACAAAACCAAATCATTTTTCTGAATTATTGTCTGGAAACAGGCTCCATGGCCCCAGCATCACACAGCATCATTATTCAGATCCTGTCAACAGTGCACATACAAAAAAAAATTGTCTCTCAGCTGGTGACACAAACTCTTGGTCTTTGTTCATCCCTCAAGGGCTCTGAACAGAATCTAGATTGCAATCTTGCATTTTTCATGCAGAAGCTTTTCAATGCACAAGCTACAGGTGAGTTCTTGCAAGGTCAGATCACTGACCTTTGTGAAATGACAGTCAGGGCACCAAGGGCTGGAAGGGAAAGACTAAGGACCCTATCAGGACTCACATTAATAAGTTATGTGCCTGGTGGAAGGAACACGATCAAGTCTGGGGAGCAACAAGTCCTGGTCCATTTGGTTTCACTGACTTTTACATGGAAGGCTCATGACCTTCATGAGAGATCTATATGCTCTCCTTAGGAGGCCAGCTCTCCCAAGTAGCAGTTTTCCTTTTAATTAACAATGGCAGAACACAACATACACAGCAGTGTCTTCTTGATTGCACAACATCTTGTTGATGTGTGTACATCTCATCGAGTCAGGAAAAAAGGTAATGTGTGATGACCAAGTGTTTCAACAAGGAAACAAATTTCCTTAGAGTCACTGCGTAAGCTTGCCACGTTGAAAAGGTGAAGAAAAAGGCAGGGCAGCTATAGCTGGATTAGTCAAATTAAAAGCTAAGGCCCCTTACACCAGGTTTGCAAAGGCCTCTACCCATCAGTTATCTTAAATGCAGGCGGTTGAGATTCTCCAGGATGACTACACCTTATTCTGTCTTACTCCCTCAAAATCTTCCTTCAGGTATCCCACATTTCATTTTCCTCTCCCACAAAATTTTATTGCAAACTTCCTTGGACATGCTTGAATTCACTTTTCTGAAGCACCTTCGGGGATTATTGTAACAATTTAGGCTGAAAACAATTTAATTAGGTGGATACCAGATGGCTCCGTGGCATCACAACTGATGAAATTACACCATGGGAAACTCAGCTGAGGAGAACGTTGAATCCATTTCTTGCACTGTATGAGAAGAATATTCCAGGCCCTGAGAGAGGTTCTGGCTCATTAGCAAAAAGACTCCCAAACCACTAACCAAGTTTTTCTGTAAGTGATGTAGAATCATTCAGAGAAAGACAAGTTACTGCCTCAAGCTCTAAGACTGATCTCACTTCTCTCATTCCAAATGCTCCCCTAAAAGGGCTAGCACTTCCAATGCATATGAATTATCCACCAGGTGAAAGACAGATTTCCCTTCTACCATTCTAAGTAGAGCACAACGCATTCTTACAAGTTACACTGAAGCTAAGGATAACATTCATCCCGGTCAGAGGGCCAACATGGCACCTACGCATTTATTTGAGGATTTACACAGGACTTCGGTGGTGTACAGACCCAGAAATGTTTCTTTATAGAAAGAAGTCAATCTTAGTGAACAGAACTCCAAAGATTTTCCAGATTACGTCCTATTCTGTTCTTTCCTTTTCCTCCTCCTCTTTTTATTTGATGCAACCGCTATGCTAAGTGGTGGTGAACTACATTTGATCACACCCTGAATAACAGGAGTCAGCATGGTATGGTAGAAAGATGGAGCCAAGGGCACAGCCTGCTGCTGTACTGCTGCAGCCACATGTTTCTCACTGGTGTCTGGATGGATGTTAGCCTGGCCATACAGAGCACAACAGGAGCTTGTCCGGTTTACCACAGGTAAAGTTCAACTGTTTTGAGCAAAACCAGAGATATTTTACTGATCATTCAAAAGCTTATTTCAAAAGTGAAACCAAGCTTCAGGTGGTTTCTACAGTTCAAAACAGAGCTACAGGGAACAGGAAAAGAAGCGAAAATAAAGTGGTCACAAAAAACGTCCTCTGAAGTCAGGAGTTTTTAACAATTTCAGCTTTTAGGCCTAATCTACTGTTCCTGCTTGGATACATCTTTGTAAGAGATAATACTCCTTATCTCTTTCTTAGCAGTTTCAGGAGACAAATGCATCTCCCCAGTAGGACAAGTACAAGTTAAGTGCTGTTCAACATGATTAAGGAAGGAAGAATTGCAAAACAAGAAGATAAAATCACTCTCTTCCCCAGTGTCTCATAGCAACAGAAACACTGAGATTTACTCTTCAATTTTCAAGCAAAGCAGTAATATATACTTACACTTGAAACAGAGAGATCAGTCCCGTTTCTGCAGCCATTAATTAGTTTTAAGCTGTCTATGGCTCAGATAATCCTTTTGAACCATTTGTTTTCTCCCCTTTAAATGACCAACAGACTCATTCCATTTAGATTTATTTGCTATGATGGTCCTTTCCAGTGCTTGCTAACTCTTTTTTTTTTAAAAATCTGGGTATGCTTGCACTCGTAAGCTGACTAAACTTGAGAAAAGATCTTGTTCTCTTGGTGTTATTAGCAGGAAAGAAGTAAAAGTTTTAAAACACCACTTAAAATTCACATTTAGTAGCTGATTTCTAATGTCCTAGGCCCTTTCCTTGCATGAGAAATAACGAAATTGTAGGGTGACATTAAGAAACAACCATGAAACAAAAGTGTGTTTTGCTCCATTAGTCACAGGCTGCACACCAGCCAGCTGTCTGTGCTAAAAATATGCCACAGTTAAAAGATTTCGTAAATTAAATGCACTGCAGCAGACAGCTTCTCTCAGGTGGGAACACGCCTCCTTCCCATTTCCAGTAACTACATAATGAGGCTCAAAATAAGAGAGTTTTAACCCAAAAGATTGATCCCTGCTTTTACCCACACAGTTTGCTCCTGTGTTATAGTACTTGCCTTCCATCCGCTTCTGTGAGCAGATCACAAGTGCTTGCAAAGTCTAACAGCCCAAAGTCATGAGCCACATAAACAAGCATATGCCTACTGTAGTCTTCAGCCAGGATAGACCCCCTCATGTAAACCAGAAAGCTGGCCCATTACATGTGAGTGCTTCCTGTATACTGATGGGCATACCAAAGCTATCCTCCAAGGTGCTAAGACAGAATAAAGAAAGGACTGTGCATTTCTTGGCAGTTCCTCTCATTCAACACTTAGGACAAAAAAGAAAGGATGACTAAATATCTACTGCACTGCAAAGAACTTCTAGTGCACTGCTAAGATTTAACCTACTAAACAATTTTAAAGAAGTTAGCTGACAATAATTTTAAAATATTCCTATGTGGGCACCGTTTTTGTTTAGGTAACACAATACAACCAGGAAAAGTAACAAATTAATAATACCAGTATACGTTATCTTAACAGATTCACACTGAAATCACTGAGCAATTGTTTCAGTGAAATTCCAAATTAAGTTCCCCCTTCTCAGTTGCAAATATGATGAATACATTTATATTTAAAAAGAAAGGAAAGTACAAAGGAAAATTTCAGTCCCTGCTCAGTAACATTTTCTGTGTGGAATTTCAAACTACACATTCGGTTCACTTTCGTGTGATCACAGCAACACATTATACTAAACCCAAAATTGCAATGACTAGGAATTATTACTTCTTCTGCTTCTTTTATTATTATTATTATGCCTTTAAGTGAAAAATAGGCAGATGAAATGCAAACAGAAACCACTAACATAAATGGGGAATTTCCAAGTGCTGCAGAGAGCCCGTTTTTGTTCTGTAACTTGTATGGTCCCCATGAAAACAAACGGGGAGACCCAATCATAGGCATTATATTAATACAAATTATACGGTAAAGAAAAGAAAGCAGGAATATAATCCTTACATATCGAGATGGCTCTTCCTTGTTTTGGTCATTCATGTCAGTGGGAATGATCCGTGTGGCCATTGGTCCCTTGGCAAACGGTTTTGGTAACTGGCCCCTGAATTCTGACAGGATGAACTGGAGCTGCCAACTGCAGAGAACAATGTCAGAAAGCCCAGCAGGAAAATGCAGGAGCTAGTAATATTTTGTTTGGAAAAAACCAAAAGCATAACCAAGGACATTTCATTCCTGAGGGTAGCTGGCCCTGCTAGAGGAGCAGTCACACTACAAATTTTCAATAGCTTGTGGCCAACATAATCTGCTGACAATAAACTTCAGAATCCTTTGCTTTGGATATGCTCATGTCAACAGAGATACAAGGTCTTGAAGGTTACTCCCGTAAATACTTCTTATGAGAAGTGCCCCTCCTTATGGATCTCACAAAATTGTACCTTTTACATTAAACAACTTACTTATCTGGCAGGAGAAAGCTGCTTGGAAACCTGTGCCACTCCTTTCCCACGCAGACATTAACTGGTCTCCCCTCCGGCACAGTGTGAATACTTGGGTCAGTGGCAATCCTGTGAAATTCTGGGTACAGGTCCAGGGGCCCGTGGTAGCCTATGGAAGGCAGAAAGTTGTAAATAAGGCTACAGAAATAGGTGATATTTACATGAATACTTTTGAAAGACTACAAAAAATTATTCATACATAACTTTTTAACTGATAACTTCTCAAATCATAGAATCATAGAGTTGGAAGGGACCTCTGGAGATCATCTAGTCCAACCCCCCTGCCAGAGCAGGGTCACCTTAGAGCCGGTTGCACAGGAACGCATCCAGGAGGGTTTGGAATGTCTCCAGAGACGGAGACTCCACCACCTCTCTGGGCAGCCTGTGCCAGTGCTCTGCCACCCTCAAAGTAAAGAAGTTCCTCCTCATGTTTAGGTGGAACTTCGTATACTCAAGTTTGTGCCCATTAACCTCTTGTCCTGTCACTGGGCACCACTGAAAAGAGCCTGGCCCCATCCTCCTGACACCCACCCTTTAAGTATTTGTAAGCGTTAATAAGGTCACCCCTCAGCCGTCTCTTTTCCAGACTAAACAGACCCAATTCCCTCAGCCTTTTCTCATAAGAGAGGTGTTCCAGTCCCCTAATCATCTTGGTAGCCCTATGCTGCACCCTCTCCAGCAGCTCCCTGTCCTTCTTGAGCTGGGGAGCCCAGAACTGGACACAGTACTCGAGGCGTGGCCTCACCAAGGCAGAGTAGAGGGGGAGGATGACCTCCCTCGACCTGCTGGCCACACTCTTCTTGATGCCCCCCAGGATGCCATTGGCCTTCTTGGCCACAAGAGCACATTGCTGGCTCATGGTCATCTTGTTGAATAAATGAATTGGCCTATGCAAAACATGGCTGGATTCCAAAGCTCCCCCTCCTTTTAAAGGTGCTTGTAGCCTACCACCTTTATTCACATTCTCCTGTCCTGTCAATGGTTACCATCAATCAAAAAAATATTGATGAGGTGGGAAGGTTGACTGCATGGCTCTGATTCAAGAAAGTACTTAAGGACCATATCTAATCCATCTCCATTAAGGACACATCCACCTAATTACAAGTTTTGAATGGGAAAATGCTTTGAAAGTTAAAGTATCTGCTTTAATACTAGTACAGGTACAGGGTTTATATCAGTATAGTTTTACTGGCTGAAGGTGAAGGGCAGCAGATTTTTAACTGATATAATTCTAGTGATACATTCATACATACATGAATACATGCACACGTTCATACATACATGTATGAATGTGCATATACATACACACACACAATCATTCATTAATGATGACCATTAGAACTTATGCCTTTCCCTGCAACACTGACATCCAAACTTTTGAGGTTCCTTATTTCTACTGTGCTGCTATAGTCAAAGCAGCACAACTTCGGCAGGCCTTAAGACTTGCCAAGACCAATACCCAGGAAAGCACAGAGCAAGTCTAAAATACCAACCTCTGAATAAGGCAACAGAGCGTGACAATGACAAAAGACCAAAGAGGAAGACAGTCCCCAGAGCCAGCCAGTTGGAGGAGATTGTGTAGTGTTCCAGGCGGTAGCGCTGGAATATGAAGTGGTAACATTTCTGAGGAAAGATTTTTAAAAAAGACAATATAAAATTACTCAAACTCCTGTATATTTAGCAAAATTCTGTTTTTTGTAAGGACCTTACAGCAGTGCCTGCATCTCCCATTAGATCTTTGGTCTTCATTTTTTCATTCAGACCCAAAATTGCACAGAAACTCATACAGTTCAGCCACATTTCTTAACTGATAATCTAGGGTATTTAAAAACGTTTTCAGCTCTTTTCCCTAGGAAGGCCTCTAGTCAAGATGTAAAGTGCTCTCTAACAGGGCTCTAGCTTGGTTGTTCCCAGGTGAACCAGCAGCAAGCGTCCCTTTCAGAGACTTCTGTAGAACGCCCCTACACAGGCAGACCTCATTTTCAATGCTGGACTGACTTCCTCTCAGTTCCATGACCCAAATTTACTGAGTGACCTATGGTTGTTTACTCTGTCTGTACAAGCTACAGCTTTGAAGTGGATAAACACACAGCACATTCTGCACATCCGCCTTTAAACATAAGCCCCTCTGAAACTGTTAAAAGAAAAGCCCTTTAGGTTTTTCTAATTTAAAAGCCTTTCTGGGAATACCCAGGAGGAACTACATCCAATACTCTAACAGGGACTAGACACTGCATTCCTGTGCCTCTTTAACAGAGGAAAGATGAATAATCTAGAACTTTGGGAAGGTTTATAGCAATCTGTATTAGTGCTTTACTCTATGAAGCGTTTCAAGTGGTATTTACTAAACATCCGATTTTTGGCTCTTCCAAATGTCCGATGTAATTTCCCAATGCCTAAACAAGACCATTTTTCCTTTTTCGAATCAGTGAGGGATTCCTACTAGGATACAACAAAATGCATTTCCCCCCCACACACATTCCTGCCCCTTAAATCTTGCGTAACAGCAGACAAAAGGCGCACAATGCTATAAGCAAGTTACTAATCCCCATGACACCTCTTGGATGTTGTGTTGTATTGGCACTACTACTTCACAACTGCTCCTCACCAGAAATTCCCACTTGGGATGGGAGAACAACTCAAAGTCATCATGAAATAATTAGTGGTGAGGAAATATTCTCAACCATTTATCACTTCACAGAATTTCGGACAAGGTCCTAATGTGATCACCTTATAAAGCCATAAAATTTAATCTTTTTTTGCTGGGCTGTGAAGCAGTCTGCACTGAAGTCCAAGATTACTAGATGAGCTCATTCTGTATGATACTCAGGAGGGAAATCCCAAATATTTTTGGGTTTACATCACATCTTACAGAGGGCTAATAGTTTTCCACATACTCTCAATCAACCTGTACAGGGAGATTATAGTTTAACTTGTAAAATCAGCAACACACACACTTCGCTATTAGAACGGCCGTGCATTTTGCTTCCAGAGTCAAAACATGTATCCATGAAACATGGTTCAAAAATGAAAACTGTACCAGCTAACAGATTAAAGGCGATTATCAAGTTATGCATAGGACAGTCCTGGATTGTGTAATCAGTGTAGATTGTGTCACAGACACAGATACTCTGCAAATGTTCCCAAACTTTGGGAAGCAATGTTAAAGAAGTCAGCTAGCAGTTATGCTTCCGAAAGGTATGAGCTCACTAAAGAAGATGTGTTCCACTAAAACTTACCTGAAGAGCAGACAGAGCCACAGCACCACAGAGACAGATGAGGGGAT
Source organism: Dromas ardeola (assembly GCA_013398915.1). NCBI lineage: Eukaryota > Metazoa > Chordata > Aves > Charadriiformes > Dromadidae > Dromas > Dromas ardeola. The sequence continues at coordinate 12,149 of VYZM01002539.1, read as the reverse complement.
AGATGGGAAAGAGAAACCTCTCTTCTTTGTGGGGCTGACTGAAGAAAATCATGATCCAAATGTACATAGGAGCTAGTGTCAGCCAGTAGGGACGGCCCAAATTCTGAACTGAAAGAAGCAAAGTAGTAATGTAAGAATGAGAGGTTCATCCTATTCACCCCCTCTTACACAATCATATTTCACGTTCAAAAGCCCATTCTTCAGACCCAAACCACTGCCTTCAGATACAAACACACCATGTTCTGAGCAGCCGTGTTGTTAAAATCCAGATAACATGTCCAAACAGTCAGTACAGAATTTTGATCAGAGAATTTCTGTAGATTCCTACAATACTAACAATTTCAACAGACTTCAGAAGACCAAAAGAAAATAAGCAACTGAGTTACTGAATCCAAGCAAGAGACAAAACCCATCAAGAAGTGACATGTCTAAACAGGTACTCAGAAGTACTAGATTTCCTGCTGTGCATTATGCTATACATAGGAAGATCAGAAAGATCTCCTCTGGACCTACCCTTCCACTTACAAATGGTTATTTAGTGACTGGTATTTCCACAACCTTCATTGCTTCATTACAAAAATAACAGCATGAGAGGTCTCTCAGGCGCCTTCTGCTGAACAGAGGAAATAACTGATTCAAAAATAACAACAATTACCCTGAATTTTAGTCTCCACTGAGGAGGGTTCTACAGTGCCTGACAATTTTCAGTCCCTTTTCTGCCCCCTTGCTACTCCCAACAGCAGAGTTAAGCAATTAAACTAACGGCATTTCACAGACAATAAGAACAAAGCACTCTGCAGAATTGCTCCTGCTGTTAAGTACAAGAACACCAAGTGAACAATAGGAAATCCTGCATTTACCGGATCTCCTACTGAGCTTTTCCTGGTTTCTGACAGTATGTCAGTCATATACAAGGAACGGATATAAGCAAATACCCGTTACCATACATTTTCAGCAAGGATTATGATGTTATTGTTTCCTGTATTCAGTAAAAAAATCAGAGAGTGAAGCACTAACTGGACTGATGAATCTGAAGGCTGCTGCTGATGCTTAATGAATCTTCCTTAGGAAAATGGCAGAGAGGAATTCACACTTCCTCAACACCTTTTTCCTCTCTGGAGTCATTTGCCAAATGTCATGTGTTTAAACTGATGTCATTCTATTTAAGAGAAAGCCCAACACAAAGGAGGGAATATTCTGGTTCCTCCTTTCTCTAATCTCAGTATATGCACACCTATGGGGACGCTTCCCAAAGCATGGGGTAGCAAGACTGTCCTGCCAGGGTTCAGTCCTGTGAGTTGAAGAGTGCCTTTCACAGTGCATAGAAAAGCCCAGGTTCAATCCCAACGCAGTCAGCAGCAGCAGCGACCAGAGGATGCCTATTTGTAGGCTCAGACCCAACAATCAAAAAGGAAAGAATAACTCTGTTCTCTCAAGCTGCCACAGAAAACATTCTGGCAGCGGTATAAAAACGTAACAATGGAAGAGCCAGCAAAAGGTTCCCCAAATAACTCTAAAGGCTACCATTTCCAGCTGTAGGTAAGATGAAAACAACAATGGGTACATAGTTTCTTTCCCCCTCAAGATTTCTGACCAGGCTGTTTCTAATGCTTTTGCATGTCTGGCTGAAGGTTATGTACCATACAACTTGTTAAGCTTACTCTGGGTATGGATAGTTCAGCCTTGATAACACATTGTTCTTCTTGAGGTGGAGGCAGGAAACACAGGAATCATCCTTACAGAGAAAAAAATGTTTCTGCCCTTTTGCAGACAGCACGCAACTAGATGCATCTCACTGCATGTTCTTTCTACGCAGCAACTCAATTGTGGGGTCAATACTGAACTAAGTAATGAGCTCTAGGAACTTTCCTATTATTCCAAAGACTTTCCCTGAACCTAGTTTCACATCCAATAAAGGAAAGCTGCTCTTTGGCAGGCAAGCTCTCCCTTTAGTAGCAAGGCTGAGATCCAGGCTGCCTGTGCTTGGCTCTCACAGCTGTCTTGCACTCACCATGAAATTTCTGAAGCAGACACTCCATGAGACAAGTCAGTGGCAGCACAAGCAGCGCCAAAATAAATGCCACGTTGAAATTCAGAAAGCCGTTGATGAAATAGAAGGACCAGGGTTCTGTACCTGAAGGATGAGAAAAGGAAACAAGAGTTTTTAAGTACAAGCATGTATGAGATCTAAATGTAACAGCAGCTTCATTCCTTATCTGCTTGACGCAGACTGAGATAATCAGCAGCAGCAGACATCAATTGGCCCCATTGCAAGCGTATTTGAACCAAAGAATGGAAAGGGTGTGTACAGAAAATCTTGCAGCTGGACACAGGATGCAGCCCCATGGAATGAGCCTGAGCCATCTCAAAGCAGTCTCATGGTTCTGCCCCTCACCCATAAAACTAACATAACTGTGACATGAGAGTTAATCAGTAGCCATACAAAGGCACCAGAGCATCCCATAATTATGTCTGCCCAAGATACTTCATTGTCTTCCTCTTCAGAAAATATTTTTCTCCTTCCTTTTGCACTGGGTCGTAGTCAGTATCACATCCGTTGTTCATGAATCACAGGCCACTCTAACAATCAGCCTTGCCCAGCAGAGTTCTGTGACACAGAACTCACCCTTGCATTAAGAAAGCCTACACAGCAAGATAGCAGAGGCAGAAACTTGTAAAAGTAGGAAATTTGACTCCAAAGTCATTCTTTCTAATTGCAGAGAAGTAACAGAAGAATAACACAAAACCACGCAATGTTAGTAAGAGATAATTATAATTCTGGAGTGATGATGTATACTCCCATGTTGGCAGAAATAGAAAGTGTACTAAAAAGGAACAAGAAAAAGGGTTCACATTCACACTTTGCCCCAGTAAGACTCTGCCACTAAAGTTCATCCAGAGGCTAGTTTTGGTACCTCCTTAGAATCAACACTATTTAAAATGTCCCTACTTCGATTTGTTCTTACAGTGTAGCTTCAAGCAGAAGCATGCCAACTCTGCCTCCTAACATGACATACTTGGTTATTGGTTGCAAGCTTCGAAGGATGGAAACTGAAAGAAATTCCAGTCCAACTGTAACTTATTTGGACTCTTAATTCAGGATGCTTAAAATCCTGAACAATAAGGAATGCCAGTTCCTCTCCACACATTTGCCACTCTCTCAGTGTGATTAGCTCAATCAGTCAGTAAATGACACGCGGGGGCTTTAATCACTGCACTGTTGTGACATGTGTCACATGCCGCAGCAATTTCCTGCAATCAGAGACACTTAAATAGGGTCCATGTTGAAATTAATCAGACAACTGAAAAGCAGCAAGGAAAACCCGAAACCTCTGCAGCTCCTACCGCTAAATACGATTACAAGTTGCACTAGTAATATCAGAAACATGTCGTTGGAGTTACTAAGGCCAAGTCCAAGCAACTGAGGTTCATTTCGGAAACGTGTAGCTATTAGCACTGAAAGCAAATAGCAGTTTGGATTTTGGGGAGTAAGGGGCCTTAAGGGAGCGAATAATTAGAAATTCACCACCTCTCTCCCTCCACCTGCTTCATAATTCTTGCAAGTCCCATGGAAGCACAATCCTCAGTCTGTGAAAGGCTGAATATGGGATACGGTAGATTGAAAGATCATGTCAAGTGATGGACATGACAGTGTTATCTGTGTGGCAACATGGCAATAGTGCCAACTCCCTTCCTCCTTCTATAGACTCTATTGGTGACTCTCCATATTTAAAGACAGCAATAATCTAATTAATCACTGTGACAGATCTTGAACACGTGCAGAAAGAAGATCATTTTAGGACTGAAGCATACTATCCTTCCTAGAAATCAGAGCTGCCAACTGTGATATGTCTGTGAGGAAAAACCTGAGGCAGTCTGGGGTATCACACTGTAAATCTTCCAGTGGACATTAGAAAAAGTGTGTGTAAAGGGGGCTTTGGTTTCTTCCCAGCCCTGCCTCTTCCAGATCCTCTTCTGAGGCAATACTACAGGTTTATAAAGACTTACAGCAGGGTTAACACTGGTTAGGCCACTCTAGTAACTACTTCTGTGGAGTACCAAGGCCTCTCCTTACACAAAAAAGGGCTGGAACTGGGTTCCGTAGCCTGCTCTCCCACTCCCACTGCTATAAACAACATCCACTTTATCATAAAGGATGCCAGGATAAGATAGAAAGCCTCTGAAACTGATGTAAACTGTTACCATCCAGTGTATTCTGGCTACAATTAAGCTGCACAGCACAGCCAAGCCCCAAATCTTTAAAGGATAGTACCAAGGACCATACCGTCTCCCTTCTACCTGCCCTGGCTGCTATGGAAAGTAAAGGAAATTAACTATGGGTCTTTCTAGTCTGGTCTCCGATTTGGTAGTGTGGGATTCAGGAATAAAGGACACTTCATGAAGCACACCTCCTCCACAATCCAGATACAGCCTTAAAGGCCCAGAGGTGACCTGAGGGACTCTGCTAATAAAGAGGTCAGCTGGTCTGAAGCACAGCTTTAACAAAAAAGATACTTTCTCAGATTTTTTTGCAGTGTGACTGAATTGCCTTTAAGAACTAAGCACTGGAACTTCCCCTCTTTCTCCAATAAGGGATTTTCTTCTCTGAGTGAGGAGGAAAAAAAAAAAGAATAAAAAAAGAGAGGAGAACAGTGCATTACACAGGCAAGTTAAATAATTCACAGACGCCAGGCAAAAAGCAATAGGCTTGGTCACTGTGATGACTCACCCATTCAGAGGCATTCAGTCTCAATGCCTCCCAGGGCAAAATGCTTTTATTCTTGTTATCCACAACGACTCAAGGTGATCTGAGAAAGAACTGCAACAAAAAAAGAACAACCCCATTGCATACGAGAAGTCCTGGCCCAGAACAACGCCTTTCAAGCAGAGGAACACTAAAGTACTCTCCATGCACAGCACTGATGGGAACATGCTTCCACAGCATCACCTTCAGACCACGACAGAAGATTTAACTTCCTGCAAGTATCCCACATGCTAGAGCTGAGCAGATGTGGGCTGTAGGAGAGAGACTAATGAAAGCAGTGGGAAGAACACTGTGGCCCATGTGTTCATGACACTATGGTTCCACGGGGATAACCAACTGGAAGCACTTTCAGACACTGAGCCAGAAACAGGTTCAAACTTTGTGCTCTGTGACAGGCTCCAGGAGCACTTCTAGAAATCAAACTCACACAAAAGTTAATAGAAATTGAGAAGCTACCATGCTGCAGCTTGACAACAGCAATGGTGAGGGCGGCTCAGGAGAAAGCAGAGGAGTTGTAAAATAGGCTTAAGATAAGGTGCCCCACCCTGTGTTTGTCACAGGCTAAAAGCCTGCATGCAGCCAGGAACTGTAGCTCAGCTGTTAAGCAGTAACTAAGCCACAATAATTTGATCATGAGTCACAGCCCTCATTCTAAGCAAGTCTGATTCAGTGCTAGTATAATAAACAGTCTGCTTTCTGCATTTCATTTATTTTCACTCTATTTAAGAAACAGGACTCAACAGAGCAAGGTGTCATATAAACAGCTCCAGCATATTCCGCCCAAGTTGAACAAAGCTTCCCAAAGTGCCATCACACTACGAGTCACAGCCAAGGCTCTGATCACGGGAAGTGGGACAAAAGTTTTGTCACAAATTGTGCATACTTAGGACATATGTACACAAAAACATCCCAAAGCCTCAGAATCAAGCTTCAGGATATACACTTAGAAGCTACTTTTCCATGGCTGTAGAAACGTATTTACCCCAGGGAAATATTCATTGCACAGACTGTATTTATCCAGAAGTGTATTACTAAAGACAAAAAAAAAAAAAAACAAAACCAAACGAACCATGTCTCCCGATCTCCAGTCTGCAGGCAAAAGGAAAAATACCATGGTGCTTACACTGATGATGATATGGGTTGATGACTCTGCAACCTCCAGCAGTTCCTGCTCCCATCATGTGAAAGTTGGGAAATCCCAGCTCCAAAGCCAGAAGGGATTGGCCAGCCTTTCATCTCCCCTGGTAGTGTTATTTTTCCCAAGTGTTTTGAAGCTCTCTAAACACACAGCGTTGTCCTGGCCACATTGCATTAAAGAGCAATTTCAAGCAGGCTCTTTTACTAGCCTGAGGATGTTATATGAATGTCACTATGAATAAAACACTTCAGAATAGATTGGTCCCCGGAGGCTTCTGGAAACAACTCATGCACCAGTGTGGAAAAGGTCAGGCACAAGCCCATGCCAAAACCTATCAGAGACAGGGCCTGGAGTTTCCTTACAGAAAATTCACAGCAACAGGCTTCAGAGCCTTCCTGCAGAGATAAAGAACCATGGCAAAGCAGCTGTTGGCCTGCTGTGCTACAGCACAAGTAACAAATCGCCACTCAGCACCACACAAAACAGCCCTTCAAATGAACCAACAAATATGCCCTGCAGGGCACTGCCAGAGAAAGCCTTGCTGCTAACCACTGCTGAATCCCTCCTAGAATATCTGGACAGGGCTTAAACAGACACAGAGATGACGCAGGGACCCTGCACCCTAAGCTCCTTGAAGTCTCTGCCAGCCCCTCTGAAACCCTGCTAGAAATATAATACTTTTGTACTTTCCAGCTCTAGAAGTACATTATATGAACAACTTAGTGCAGTGGCAGGTCCCAAACAAATAACACAGCACTGACATCAAGGTTCAGACCTGAGATTTGGGTCACACTATATTCTAAATGGGCAGTACCAGGGAACCCCTCACAGGCAGATAATTTGCTCACAAACTAGATGCCTTTATAGTAACCTCAGATTCTGCTTCTAGCAAAGCCCAGGCCATACACTGCCAATAAGCAAAGAGACTCCCAAGGCACAGCAGAGACTCAGGAAGTCTGTGAACTGAAAGAACTATGTGTTCTGCACTGTTACACCGTTTCCCAAGGTTCTGCACCCTGACTGTGACGAACAACAGCCAAGAACTTGACTGAAGCTGACAAACACACACATGTATCACTTGTGCCCACTGCACTCGCGTAGCATCCAGACACGTTTGCTAGTGACAGTTCTCACATCTTACAATGGTTTACAGAACTTGAAAGTGAACAAAAGAAGCTTAACTCACAGTGTGGAGAAATCCGCCAATGGCCTACAGATTCCCAGCTCGAGAGAGACATCATGTGGTAAAAAGCTGGAGCTGCAGCCCTTTGGAGCTTGCAGGCGGCTTTTGCTTTTGAGTACGTCAAAAAAAGGATTGGCAACCAAGACCTGGTAGGTCACGGTAGCAAGACAGCAGCAAGAAAACCGTCGACCCCCTTCCTGTTTTGTTATCTCAAACTCACCATAGAGATCAGGTCCGTGAGAGGTGAAGACATTGTATAAAACAATGTTGAGAGGTGCAACTACCAGCTTCCCATAGTAATAGCTGTCCACAACTACCAAGGGCACCTGAAAGAAAGCATCTATTATTTAAAGTGCTAGAAGCTTTTGACTGGACTGCCCAAAAGCTGCTTTTGATTTTCTTAACGGAACCCACCCCTTCTATTGCAATCCCAATCCATTCTTTCTTTGCATTGTTACAGGCACTTACCAAAAACAGGATCAATGACACCACACACCAGTTTAGGAAACTTTTCCACCTCTGCTTCAGTATCAACAAGTCAAAGGCAATAGGAAGCCTGAAAGAGAGACCAGGTATCAACTGAAGACTTTGTCTTTCCCCACTGCAGGTTTTCCTGCCTCTTCAAAGCAAACGGGGCAGTAGCTGGAACAGAACCATCCTTTCACTGGGCTCCATATTCCAGTCATCAGAAATCTTCCCAATCTAAGTTCTTCAAAAGCAAAGAAATCAGGTTATAGAAGCCTCCAGCAATGATCCTGGACTAGACTGGCAGCTCAGTCCCTGCTAGGTTCTTACTCCAGCTCTCCAGCACCTACATTCTCCCCAGCCAGGCAAGAAACATTTGACAAAGTGCAAAACGCCTGAGCCCTCCTCTCCTTACCCAAGAGCTGCGCTGAAGGGCCAGCCCAGAAGGGCTCCAGCAGCCACTCCGAGCACTGCTACAGAGGTCTTGTCCATATACCAGCCAGTCATGGCAATCACCGTCGTGTACATGCAGAAACTGCTTGGGAGGAAAGCTGCAACACAAGGAAAGAAAGGGGTTAGCACAGCTTTCCCAGAGCAGGAGAACTGCACGAGGCCAAGATAAGGCTAGTCATCTCTCATTCATTCCACTGAAGCTGGGATGCTATACTGGACACTCTCATTTCAACGAAAGAAAAAAAAAAACTTTGCTCAAAGTCTCTCTTTGAGCTACAGCAGGCGTTTTACAAGTCTTTCAGTGGTTGGCTAGGCAAATGGGTACAACCGGCCAGAGGTGACAGGACACAAAGGCAAATGACAATGCCAAATATGACCCTCCTTCCTTGGATTAAAATATGTTCAAGGAAGGTAGGTCAAGACCCTGTTTAAAAGGGATGGCCCATTGCAGAGAGACTGGAGGCAGCAACAGAAATAAACATGCCCTGGAAATGGAAAGATTACAAAACAGTGATGCAGGGAACATCATTTGAATCAACACTTATTCTGTCATCATACCTGCCATGAGAAATACCTGCAACAAAATACAACAAACGATTGCTAGAGAAGTATTTTAGTGCTGTGGATTTTCTTCTCTCTGGGCCTTTGGTTTCTCTCTTGGTTTTTGGTTTCTATGGATAAAGTAATTGTTAGTGTCACTGCTAAGCAAACTTACCTGCAGATGAGCAAAACATCCCAGTGCTGAGTACTAAGAAGGCTAACATCAGCCGGCTCACATGTAGCCCAAACTTCTTGCACACAGCCCTAAGGAAGCAAGAGAGAATTAGAGACCACAAAAATATCCTCAGTACACAAAAGAACAGTACCCAATGCATGCAGAACCACAAATAATCCATGGAGCACCCTGAGAGCTTGAAGGTGGGTGATTCTCATTACTTGGATGCTGAAGGCTGTCTGAAGAGCAGCATGACTGCCTCTGGCCTGGGATTTCAGATCCTTGTAAGTTATACTAGTGCAAAACTCTAGAAGAGACTTGTCTTCTACCAGCGTTGTGCTCATTTGTGCTCACGCAAATCTCAGGAACTTAGGGAGTCTGCACTGCTGTAGCAACATCAATCTATCTAAGATTTTCACTCCTCACAAAATCCCATCATGCAAAAAGCCACAGCTTATGTTCTTAAAGCCACACAATTGCCAACAGAAAAGTAATGCAACGTAAGAGTTTGAAAGCCACAAATGAAAAGGCAGCAGGAAAAATAAAAATCCAGCTTAGACAAGATAATTGTACGTTCTGGCTACTGCTTTTAGTGAACGTAAACTCCATTGGCAGATACATTACAGAGAGCAACAATCAATGTACTCCACTTAAATTCACTATGATAAGCAAATCCAGCATCAGCCTCTCCTCCAGCAGAGCTCAGTTTACAACTCTCCACCCTGCTTGCCAGCATCACTGAGAAAACAAGTGTAGTCAAGAAAATATGGGAGTGGAGATGCGTGTGGCAAATCCGAAAATACACTTTTATCCTAACAGTGGAATTTTTGACCAATATTTCATTAAGTTATCATGAGAACACATACTTTCGAGGTTCACTGTGAAGTAGCCCAATTTGCCAGACACATCTACACGTGAGTTTCAGACTGTATTTCCTGTGGCAATATGATGAGTATATTACTCATGTTGCTCCAAAACATTCACTGTAGACAGCTTCTAATACTCACTTGTAGAAGTAGAGTTCACAAATGCAGCTCAGGAAGGCCAGGAAGCATCGGAGGAAATAGAAGATAAGAACCTAGGAGACATACTCAGAATCTGAACAAGGTTTACAATTATCACAGTTTGGGCCGGGTTGGCCGATGACAAGACGACAAATGCTCTCACCCACCTCTCGTTCCAAGGAGAGTAATAAGAGAGATAAAGAGATTCATGAGTTTAGAAAAACCTAAAGTACTTTAATGAAATATTAATAATAAAATAAAAAGGAAATAATGAAATAGATGCAATATATACAAATATACACAAAACCACACCAAGCTCCAAGGGAGATGTCAATGGCAGGCCCTGGGGAAGTTCCAGACTGGACTCAGTGACAAATGGGAACTAGAACACTGACTGGGATCAAAACGCAGGTGAGCTGACAGGGTCCTCCTCAGATGTCAGTCATTGAAGAGAGAGAGCCACTGAAGAAGAGCCGAAGAAGCAGCGCCAACCTGACCGCCTTGCTCCCTCAGCCGCTCGACCGAGCGTGGCAGAGGGGACGGAACGCCCTATTGGTCAGTTTGGGTCACCTGACCTGCCCGCTCCTCCCCGCAGGCGCGACCCCTCCACGGGGTAGGCACCCGAGTCAGCTGACCCTGGTTGCCACGGCAACGAGCGTGAGCCGGGGCCCCTCACTGAGCGCAAGGCCGGCCCTGCTGCTCCCCAAACCAGGACAACAATGAAGCTTATGCACCTATTACTAGCAACTTGGTCCCAAGGACAAAAGTTGGGACCTGTGGATGGACAGCGCAAGTTTGGCAGCGGTGGATGAGCCTTTTCTTGTAGACCCAGATCTTGCGCCAAGGGATGCTGAAGATGACGGCAGCTCAAGGCCTGTCCCTCTAACACTGAAGTTCCTTACAACACAGAAAGTGAACACAGTCCACTGAACTTACCAGAACTACCCCTCTTCTGTTTTCTGTTGTGCAGAACCATGCCGAGTATGGCAATGGATCCCCGAGCGGAATGCACATTCAGTACTTTTTCTTTTAAATTTCTGTGAGTTCAGTTTGCAATATCCCTCGCAAAATGTTAACTTATTTTTTAAGGTGTATGGAAAAAAAAACAGTTGATAGCTGGCACACACTCAAAAGGCCAACAAGCTACCAGCCCCTCTGGGACAGCTTCTCAAGCAAACTGGAGCCCGTCAGCATTTCCCTGCAACTTCCCAATCACTTTTCCTTGGATCCTTAGTCAGCTCACAAACCCTTGCAAATCCTCACAGGGAGGTTAGCGTTTGTAAACAGATTAGTATTTTTGTAAACGCTAATTCTCTTACCTCTGACAACGAACAAAGCAGCTGTTTAAGACTGACTAAATGCATGTTTATTCACCACAAAAGAAGCTTTCACACATCCGATTTACCTTGTTAGTTTGTAGAATTTTAGCATGGAACAAGGCTGGTAAGGCATGAAGCCACAGGTAAGCATAGGAGCGGATGGCATAGGCCGGAGAGTATTCCCACGTCTGAAACCCCTTTCCATAAATGAGGTAGTGTGTCTACAACGGAGATTAAGTAAATAAGTAAATATGCATCACACAGAGTAGACAGTTTTGCATTTTCCATCTCTGAATTCTTGAGTAGGAAAATTTCTCTTTGAAACACAGAGATTAGCACAAGGTTCTAGATAAATCTGCATTTGCATAGGCCAACTACAAACTCCCAAGGACCTCCAAGGAAAGAAAGCCACTTACCGGTTCCCAATAGTTAAACGTCTCATCACAATCAGAGATGTTGCTTAAGAGAGCTGCACAGAACCTGGCTGAGATGAGACACTTGAAAGCTGTTGATCCTTCAGGGGCCCAAACTTGTCCCGCTTTGCTCCCAGATGACCTAGTCCAAAGAAAAAACGCAAATATGCACCAAGAAGAGTCAGTAACAAGATCAAGAGTAGCAAGGTGACACTAAGCAAAGAACAGACACGCATATTTGCATTTAAGCACTGTATAGGTACAGATAAGTCATTCACTGCTTGCTTTGCGGGGTGCCAATCCCTTCCCAAGGAAGCACCCAAGGATCCCCCCTCACCACGCCGGAGCAACGGCCCTTAGTGCTTAACCCACCGCTGCCAGACAGCCCCCTTGGACCTCCCCCTCCACTCCCCGACAAGAGAGAGCAAGGGCACGCACTACTGCCGCAGGCCCGGGACGAGCTCCGCCGAAGGGAGGCCGGGCAGACCTATTTCCACCCTACACGCCAACCCGGCCGGGCACCCACCAGGGCCAGGCGGGGCTGTGGGTACGCTGGAGACGGAAAAAGCCGGCAGCGAGGAAATACCTGGGCGGGCCCTCGCAACCGACGCCGCCCGGCCGGCGCTGGGGCTGCCAGGCCCCGACGGACGGCCGCGATCCCGCCCGACTGACGGTTGCAGAACCCGCCCACGCG
>VYZM01002538.1:0-54360 GCA_013398915.1 Dromas ardeola | reverse complement strand
CTGCCCCTTTGGGAGCCCATGAACAGCCTGCTGGCCCTCTTGAGTCCCACTCAGCCTGGCCCCACAACCTGTCTGGTGACCAGTGTCCATAGCTGGGCCTATGGAGAGAGGCACACGGGAAATGAGGAGGTGATTGGTAACAGGCAACATGACTTTACCAAGGACAAATCGTGCTTGATAAATTTGGTGGTTTTCTGTGACAGGGTTACAGCGTTAGTGGATAAGGGGAGAGCAACTGACATCACCTACTACTTTGAGTTTTGTAAAGCGTTTGATGCTGTCCCACACGACATCCTAGTCTTTAAATTGGAAAAGCATGGATTTGACATATGGACCACTCGGTGAATGAGGAACTGGCTAGGTGTCCGCACTCAAAGAGTTGTGGTCAATGTCTTGATGTCCAAGTGGAAACCAGTGACGAGTGGCGTTCCTCAGGGGTCGGTACTGGGACTAGTGCTATTCAGCATCTTTGTTGGTGACATTGACAGTGGGTTTGAGTGCACCCTCAGCAAGTTTGCTGATGACACCAAGCTGTGCGGTGCGGTCGACATGCTGGAGGGAAGGGTTGGGATGCCATCGAGAGGAACCTGGACAGGCTTGAGAGGTGGGCCTGTGCCAGCCTCACGAATTTCAACGGATCCAAGTGCAAGGTCCTGCACATGGTTGGGGCAATCCCAATCAGAAATACAGGCTGGGCAGAGAATGGATTGAGAGCAGCCCTGAGGAGAAGGACTTGGGGGTGTTGAGGGATGAGAAGTTCAACATGAGCCAGCAATGTGCGCTCACAGCCCAGAAAGCCAACCGCATTCTGGGCTGCATCAAAAGCAGCGTGGCCAGCAGGTAGAGGGAGGTGATTCTGCCCCTCTAATCTGCTCTGGTGAGACCCCACCTGGAATCCTGTGTCCAGCTCTGACCCTCCCTGAGGGCAGCTGCCTGGCATCAATCCCTGCCCCAGCCACACCATTGCGGTGCCAGCCTCCGGCTCCTCACAGTCCTGCCTTGCCTGGCCATGGGCCCCACTGATCTGCACACTAGGAAGGGCCAATATCCCACCTGGCCTCGGCCTGTTCCCCTCCCCAGGATGGTGCCTGATGTCTGTGCTAGGATTTGTGGAGGATTTGAGGAGGTGATGACAGGGCTCCCTGCCTGCCGGGCTCCCTGGCTGGGTTGTGAGATGAGCCTTGGATATAGGCCCTGCCCTTCCACTGTGCGGAGCCCCTTCTGCTCCTTGCTCCTGGTCTACAGGTAGTCGCCAGCCCATATGATGCACTAACTTCACATTCTGTCTCAAAGTCGTGCATCTACCCCTGCGTGTGTTGGAGAAACAATTTTTCATTAACTGAGGTACTTTTTGGCAAAAGTGTTTGATGTCACGCTGTAGCTGTAGAATTTGTAGATATTTTATTGATAATTCCCCCTCAGACGTCATTTTGATTATGCAGCTGTTTCACAGCCCCTCCTCAGAGATGTTCGTAATGGCAGCATCACTTCCCCAGTGATTTTCAGTTGGTGGCAGGATACTTCACCAAATAGTGTGTACAACCTATTATCATTTCGCTAGATGCTTGCATGTTGGTTACGGAAAGTTTGCTACTTGTGTTCACTACTTGTTATCACCACATTGACTCAAGCCCATGTACTTTGCACACACTTCCATATAACAAGAGGTACTTTGAGCAAGAAGTGCTTCTGTCATGGCCAAGATCATGAGGAGAAAGAAGCTGAGCACCAGGATCAGGAATCCCAGGAGATTTAAGTAGGAGACAGAGTGCATGGAGGTGGGCAACAATCTCATTCCCCAGATACCAGACATCCCTGTAACATGCCAGAGCTTCAAGCAGGGGAAGGATAACCTCCTCATTTGTGAAGTTAAGGAGGTATCGTTGGTTCAGCTACTGCTTTCACAGCCTTCTCAAATCCTCCACAAACAGCTGTGATTCCTTGTCCCAGCAGTTAAAAGGAGACTGATACCCTGAGTCCACATTCTCTGATCAGGAAATCCTGAGCAAGATTCCCGTGTCTCTGAGCAAACAACCATTGTCCAAACTCTTGACAGCTGCCAGCGCAGCTAGGAGTGGAGCCAGTCAGTGGAGCTCCTCAGTGGAGCCAGTCTACCACCAGCCCACTCCAGTCACAAGACATGGCACTGTGCAAGTGAATAAAAAACCCGTGGCCTGTCACAAGGAAGGGCAATTTCCTAGTTCCTGGCCTATGCTGTAACCAAAGATGTTTCGTCATCATAAATACTACTCAGTGGTCAGTGCACTGAAGAGTGTGACAGCTCTTGCATGGGCCAACTCTCATGTCTCTATCACAGTGCAAATCTCTTCATCCTTTTACAGGAAGTAAGCTCTCGGATTACTGAAGTGAGAAAAGAGACTAATCACAGCGTAGTTTGAAGTTCCAAGAGCCCTGTGGAGATCCTCTAGTCAACTCTTTTTGCTCAAAGTTGGGTCAGCTAGAGGAGGTTGCCCAGGACTTTGTGCAGTCAGGTTTTTGATATATCCAAGGACAGAGAATCCACAACTTCTCTTGGCACTCTATTCCAGTGTTCACCCACTTGCACATTAAAAATTATTTCATATCTTCAGAGTTTTTCTTTGTTTTGATTTGTGTCCATTATCTTGCTTCCTGTTACTGGCACCACAGAGAAGTGTCTTGCTTTGTCATCTTTACACACTCCCATCAGATATTTCTATACACTGGTAAGATTTCCCGTGATTATTTGGAAGTGCAGTTTACATGCATACTTGGACTCTTAAACTGTAAAAATATTTGTGGCCAAGGACTCCAGTTTTGGTTGAGAACTCTGAAATGCACACATGAAAATCTTGCGCTTCAGCAAGGTAACCGTTTTGCAGTACACCCACTTGCATTTGGAGTATGGGTACCATCAAATAAAAAGGGATTTTGAAAGTTTCATCCTCAATTCATGGTTCCTGAAATCAGAAGATCAGTTTTGATCTTCCTTAAGTTAGCAATTCTGCTGATACTTTTAGCCGCACCAGCTTTGTGTGATTGTATGTGCCAAAGCATTCTTGAAGTGATTCTCATCCTGGAGCTAAATTTGTTCTTTTGGGCATAAATGTCACAAACGTACTTTCTCACTTCTTCCACATGCAACTCCTATGTTGGGCAAGAGCTAGTGTAACATTTAACAAGAATGCTTGGGCTTCAAGCCTTTTGGCGTTTTGGTGTTTTTTTTGTT
Organism: Dromas ardeola; assembly: GCA_013398915.1. NCBI lineage: Eukaryota > Metazoa > Chordata > Aves > Charadriiformes > Dromadidae > Dromas > Dromas ardeola. The sequence continues at coordinate 51,152 of VYZM01002538.1, read as the reverse complement.
TTGTTTTTGTTTTTTTTTTTGCCTTGTCATTCAGTACTTCTTTTCTGACCATGAATGGTTGCATCTTGCCATTCAGTTCAGAAAAACACCACATGTTTCTGACTTGCCACCCAGCTTTGGCACAGTCCAGCCTTCTACGGTGAATTTTACGTTCTTGCAAAAGCTCACAAACTGCTGCACCTTCGGGTTCTTAGTGCAAATTAATTGTTTTTGATAACCGCTTTTGTGACCTGATTTCATTTATCAAAAACTCTTTGTAGAAAAACCTCAGCAAACTGAAAAGCAGCAAACTGTTATTTCAGGTCAATAACTTACAGCTTTACCCTTTTTCTGTGCCACATCTTAGCTCTCTTCCCCACCCTCGGAAGTGAATGGTAGCTAGACTCCCAGCTCTTCTTCTGTCCTTGAAGCAGTGCTTCTGCCCTAGTGTTTGTTGGAGAAGTGCTTACATCATTATCTTCAGTCGGTTTTGACCTGAGCTTCCCCAGCTTTATTGGTTGTGCCACTTTTGTGGCTTCTGTAGGCAGTTTGTGAAATATTCCCTTTTAGGAGTGGTTTTGATGATATGGCTCTTTTGCAGGCTGTCCTTGAAGGCATTCCCAGTACAGAATCATGCTGTAATTGTCACTGAAGCTGCTGATACTCCAGAGAATGGTTTATAGAAAATGCATCATATTTATTTACCAAAGCGTTGCTCCTTGTCCTCATCGTATGTTAGCATCACATATGTTACAGGTTGCTACAAGTCATTGTTAAACAGTGGTGAGAAGTCAGGCATGTGGACTTTGTGTTCACTTCCACAAAACAGTAGGTACTTCTGACTTTCTTCAGAAATATGTGGGTCTTGTGCTGAATGAAGATGTGGGGAAATTTTTGTGTAATATGTAAGCATAGAGAAGAGCTGGAAGACTCAGGCTGGCCGTGCCTGGCTGGAGAAGAAGAATGGTGCAGAAGTACTGGGGTGCCCATGGTGAAGGCTCCATGCTGTGCCACACCGTGAAGGTATCAGGGATTAAGTCTGAGGTAGCCTGGGGAATCTCTGTGGGATGCTTTATTGTGCAGCGTGAACATCTCCAGAGATCCTCCCATCAGGGAAGACAAGTAAAACTGTTCTGTGGGCAAGTGCCAGCCCATGGTCCTGCTTCCGACACTTGCCTGTGAGGATAGAGCAACAGTGACCATTTCCTGCTGTTTCTTTTCCAAAGCAGGAAAAATGGAGCTATGAATGGGGACAGGTAGCATTTTTAGGCAATAAAGCTAAAGATCTTAGGCTGAGAAAAGAGAAGGCTTCAGGCAGGAAGCCATGCATATTAAACCAATTTCCTGATCCCTGCCAAATGGCAGTATTTTTCAGGTAACGCAAATGACCAGATAGCCTCCTAATTTAATCTAATTTTTAAGCAGTAACCTAATCTGAAATTTTTGTGATGCATTAGCAATTTCTTAAGCCACCCAACTGTGCTCCATGAACAAGTGTTTTATGAGATAGCTGAGAAGGAGCATAGAGATCCTCGAGGGACCACTAAATGCTAAACATGTAAGCTGTGACATAAGCGCAAGCAGTTAATCCAAAGAGTTATTAATTAAATGTCCAAGTGATGTACTGGCTATGAGAGAGAACTCAGGCAGGATTTATGAATTTTAGGGCAAAAATACAATTGGGAATGAGAAAATGGAGAAAGATACACATTTTTATTTCTTCTTGGCAAAAAAAACCATTAAGTTGGATCTATAAACAAAAGTGCATGAAAGCATCAGTTCTTCTAACAGATAAATGACTAAATGTGCTCCGCTCTGGCTCGGTGTTGTAGGAACAAAGGAATAACTTCACAAACATATTTCAGAACCACAGGAAAGTAGAGGCTTGTCTTTAAACTAGCCTTCCAGGATAGATGTTGCATGATCCTTGTAGATGTAGGAAGGACGTCTTCCTTCTCATACCATGGAGAAGGTGCCTGGATTGTGCTAGTGTTGTTCCCCTGAAACAGCATCAGCCTGAAGGGCCTGCCAGCTGTCTAAACCACATTTAATCTTTAGAATAGCTGTGCAAATCTAGTGAGTGTGCCTTGCTGTAATTCAGGCCTGTCAACACTGCTCAGAAATGACTGACCTTTTCAGTTCCTTTGCATAAGGAGTGAAGAACCATAACAGGGCATGCTGAAAACTGCTGAGTAACAGGGAACAAATCTGATGTGGGAATGTCACTCTTCCTACAACACCTCAGTCTCCTTATGTGAATTCTGCACCATCAAGGTTTGAGGGGTGTCAAACCAGAATAAAGGGAGTAAGAGCTGGGAAACAAGATTTCACAGATCTTTTCAGGGAAGATCCAGCAGGGTCAGAGTAACATGGAAATGTGCTTACTTGTGCAGCATTAGCCCACGTCCATCTGTTACCTGTGCAACACAGGTATATTTTCCCTTGTTTTCCACAGTAGGTGACACTTCTATTCACCTCCTGGCACAAGGCATGATGCTGTGCCACTTCTGCATCTAATATGAATCAAATGTAGAATCACTGTCGCTGAAGTATTCAACTAACAAGCATTGGAAAATTCAGGTGGATTGGCGAGATAGCAAATATTAATGTGAACAGAGCTGCTGCACAAGTTTCTGAATTGTTTTGGTGGCGAGATCAATGCTAATGCAAAGTAAAGGCTAAGCCCACAAATGAGGAGCACCTGCATCCTGATGTGTCTCTGGGAAGAAGTTAGGTACACCTGACAACATAGTGGAGTCTCCATAGGGAAATTCAAGCGCCTCACAATCCTGTTTCTTTACCAAGTGATTACAAGGTGAGACTGGTGCAGCGAAACTAGGAACAGATCTGCTCTCTATGTTTTGAAAATGACGCTGAAAACCTGGAGAAGATGCAGAGGAATCATTCGAGGTACAGAAATCATTCAAGAACTGTATGCAAAAACTCACAGAGTACAAGATTTTAAAGAGTTAAATCTCTGTTTTACGAAGAAAAAGATTGAGGTCAGGATTGTAAACCTAATGAAGGAAAAAATGTTGAGCATATATAAGCCAAACAATCTAGCAGAAAAAGACAGAACATGAACCTAGAGCTGCATTGCTGACGCCAAAGAAATTCTACTCACAGAGCACCTTTTTCTAAGAGATAGTGAAAAACATTGATGCTGATTATCAGTGGGCATAGTAGACGTCTGTTCTTGATTTCTGCAAGAATAAAGTCTTTCTGGAAGATACACTTTGTCAAGCACAGGTTTGTAGTCCTTGTGTGAGAGTGTCTGAGTTAAGTGTAAAAATCTGGGTTATTCCAGAAGCCAAAATGATTGTTCACATAGTCCTTTCTGGTATTAAATTTAGTGTATAATCAGAGATGAATCTATCTAACATTATTTATGAGCTCTGGGTTAACAACATAGATGTGCAACTGTGTGTATCAGTACAGAGCTTATACGTGGAAAGGTCAGATCCATTTTCAGCGCCTAATGACAGACTTCATTAAGCGTGTCAGCTTTAAGTTTTCACTTTACCTGAGGGGTTGTCCCTTTTTCCTTACTCTCTGTTGTACTTATTCCTACACAGGGAAGAAGAAGATGCTTCAGCCTAACAGAAGGGAGGCTTCAAAGAACAGACTGCTTGTGGGTACCAGAGTCAGTATTTTTAGAAAGAAAGGCTGAGAAATATTTAGATATGAAGCTGCAATGTGTAGGCAAGGGATAAACTTCCAGGCAAATAAGAGTGGATGGGATTGTGCAAATAATCAAGCAGTTGTATACAGCTCACAATTCTTGTTTGTGTTTTCACAGAATCATTGGAGTGCTGGTTGTAAGGAGTCTCAGAAGGTCTCTAGTCTTCAAGCTGAAGGCCGGGCTATTACCAACATCAGGCAAGCCATGGCCAGTCTGATTGACATTTCATCTCTAAGGATGAAGACTCCACCATCCCTCTGTATAGGAGAGATGTATTGTTCCTGGACTGTATTATTCTTCTGCTTAAGAAGTTTCCTAGGGCCCAATCTGATCCTCCCAAGGCGCAACTTCTCATCATTGCCATCTTGGGCCTCAGTATTCTCCAGGTTCCTTTTCTGTCTTAGTCATAGGATTTTTTTGAGTTAACCTATTCTTGCTTTCTTCACCATCGGAGATCAGCATGTACCTTGTTCTTTGCAGTGTTACTGGAGATGTTACAACCTTCCAATATTGAATCATGCTAGACTTAAAATTCTAGGTGTTCTGCCCATGCCATGGGAGAAAGTTGCATCTGCTCATGTGTATGTTGATTAGAGGAATCGGATCCCCCTCAGCATCCCAGCACACTCACTGAGAAGGATCCACAGACACAACAGGGAGTGAAAGCGTGACTAGACTTGTGGTTGGTGGCATCCACTAAGCCACCAGGTGGGATGATCTTGTTGAATGTGACACACACCCATTGGTGGATATGCAAGCCACAGTTCATGCGGCAAATGTGTAGTACACATTTGTAGTACAGATGAGGCAGATGGGCCTTCTCTGTGCATATACTTAGGTCTTCTGCTCTGCAGTTCTGCCCACGGTGGGTTGGGGAGTCCTGCCTTGGAACATTGCCTCCTCTGGGCATGGTGAAAGTTGATCTGTTGTGTGGACATTGAGAAAGAGAGGCAGGAGAAGAAAATGAACAGCTCCAGCCTTCCCTTTGTCAAACTTGTCATGATATTGCTGCCTAGCTGAGACCCTTAAAGACCCTCATGGCCTATTCTTGGCTCCATGTCCAGTGATTGTGTCGTGGTGGCCTAGGACATGGCCTCCTTAACACCTTACCAGGACAACATGGCAAAGCTGCTCAGCAAGCGTGCAGCTTGTGTTAGGCCAGCCAGTGTGTATTGGCAGGGTGTGTGGTTTGCAATGGGGGTTCTTCAGCGTTCTGTTGCCATTTATACTTCTGCATAATCTGCGACTGGCAACCAAGTTACTGGGTCTCGTAAGGTAGCACTGTGTGGGAGAACAGCAAGGGAAAATGTGGGGGTGTATTTCTGATACCAGTGCTAGGCGGTTAGTTCATTTTGATTTTTGTGTGCAAGGAAATAGAGGGAAATTTTTTTTGTTTAGGGCTTCTACACTGGCACACACTGAAAATTTCATTGTTGAAAAGGCAGAGACAGGAGCAGCATACCGAAGTTACAATGACTTCTGCTGAAGACTGTAATAACTGAAATAATGGATAAAAAAAAAGTCTCAAGCCTGAGTGACACCGTGACTCAGGGTTAGAACTGGAGGAAGAACGTTTTCTTTGACAAAAGTTATTTTAGATTTTTGCAGACATTTATTTCTTTTACCTCAACATATTTTTAAGGTGAAAATTAGAGACATTATTTTGTTGGACCATTTTTCTGGTGCGTGTGGAAGGGTGGGGGTGTCACAACTGAAAAAACCCACCTCTAGCCCTGCTTAGGAGAATTTGGCATGGAACTTTTCAGTGGGTAAGAGTTAACCTAATTTATGTAGTTCTTAGGGCGATTAGACAGATGGGCAAATATAAGGAAAAGATAAAAATAAATATGCTTGAAATTTTAAACACATTTGCCCTGACTTACACTTATCTTTGTGCTTGTTGCCTACAAACATCTTGGCAAACAATTTGCTAGCAGGAGTGTTTGCTGAAAGAGCAATCTCTAGCGCTGTGCTGCAGAACAGTCAGGGAAACTGCATTTACAGTCAGGCATATTAGAAAACTTGATTCTGTTCATTAAGTCAGTGGCATCACAGCAGCTAGTAGGTTTGAAATAGGAAATCATGCACATTTTATCAGTAGGAAAGGAATTAAGACAGATTGTGTAGTGCGCTTGGGAAGAGAGCAAGGTGCTGGGCCACACCTGGAGAGCGTGTGGTCTGTCAAAGGCAACAACTCAAATAAGAAATGAGTTCATGAAGATTATAACCTATTCATTCTAAGCAGGAGTAAAAGTAAAGAGCTCCTAAGTATTCCCATCCAAATCGGAATGCAGATAGGTATGCACACATCCCACTTTGCTAAGCAATTTCCATGTGGTGAGGAACTTAAATTTAACTGGAAGTTGGTACATATTAAAAAAAGCCTGGAAATCAGGCATCCACCAGACAGGCTTCACTAAAGAAGAGCTGTAGCGGAGAAGCCTATTGCTCAGCTGTTACTGCTCTGGGCACAGGGAAGTTTCTCCTTGGCTCACTCAACAGCGTTGCTGGTTCAAGCCTGGCCTGGGGTGGTTTGAGGGACGCGTGCACAGGAACCGTGGCCACCGCATGGAGAAAATGCTGGAAATTGGCTAATTCCGCTTCAGTGCCTGGTCTCCTTCTAGCACACACGGCACGAGCACCTGTGTAAAGCAAAAGCAAATTGTGCTGAGACTTCCTACAGCCTCCAGACAAACCTTAGCAAAACACTCCACTCCCCCCAGCCTCCCAGACAAGTCTGCAGGCATAAACTGCGTCTTTGCGTGGTCTCTGCCGGCAGGCATGCCTGGCATCTCTCTGTGGCTGCTTCTTTGAGGAGAGACAGAAGATTTCCTAGGGAAACTCCTTGATAATAGCCTTGAGCAGACAAATTCTTATAGGGAGGGAAGTTGCAGGCAAAACAGGATCGACTCGGGGAATTTCTACTTATTTATTTCCAAACAGCACAAATTTCTGATTACCAATTAGGGTATTGACCAAAAAAAAAAAAAGCACAAACAAACACCTTTTGTCTTCGTTCCCCTGACTCACCCCCAAATCAAACAGTTGTTATCCCCCCTTCCTTGCTTCAATTCCCAGACGTTCACCCCATGTTACAGTTAGCCTGTCCCAATTTTTCTGGTGGCGTAAGAGCTTGCGGCCATGTCTGGAACTGTTTTTTGCTGCTGCTTTTTGTTTATTCATTTTCACTGCCACCATTTAATTCTTTAGTTTTTTCTCTACTGCTTTTTGCTTCTAACTCATTCTCATGGAGCTGTTTCTTAGCGTCCCCATATGGTGTGGGTCACCTATGGCTGCCGTCCCACGGGGATGTCCATGCATTGGCGTGTTTCTCCCGTGGCTGCAGTCCCTTGGGGGTGTCCCCACATCAGTGTGGGTGCTCACAAGCACAGCCTCTCGGGGTGCACTTACCCTCTTTGCCATGGGGACCTCCCCCAGGCATTTGTGTCCAGCCTCCAGCAGCCCCCAGTTTCATTTCTCACTAGGCTGGGTTGTGCTAGAGAAGAGCAAATTGTCTTTTGACAAATCTGTTTAGCTGTGGAGGTACTCCTGGGCTTGGTTTTGCTCTGCCCGCAAGGATGTTGTGTCCCTGTGCTGAGCGTGTACCTTCTGTGTGTCCTTTGTTGTATTCCCTATATTGAGGGGTTTTTTTTCTTTTCATATAGTTTTTAGCAGTGATATATGAGGTTTTCAAATAAAAACAAAGCAGGGTCTTGGGAGACCTCACAAGAAACTTTATTCACTTCAACAGATGACAAAAAGGAACGTGTTTGATAGAAATACCTGCGTAACGTTTTAACAAAATTGCTTATGAAAGGCACGTGACTTTTATTACTGCAATAAACTGCTTAAGTAACTCTATAATATGTTCAGTTTGTAGCTGGAGTTGGGGGAGGTGAGGTAACATGCAGATTTTAAAATCAACACCTTATCAGCCATTAGAGGAGATAGCACGTGCTGACAGCAGGCATTTCTAGAGGACTGCAAGGTCATCTCAGATAGTGGTGCATCAGGTGATTGTAACACTGCTGCCTTTCCTGCTGAAAAGGCCCCAAAGTAATACCTGACTTACAGGCATGTATAATATACACCTACAGCGGGGTGGACATGCCCTGCTCACAAATGGCTGGAGAAATAGGATGATCTTGGGAACAAATGGTATATTTGCAACACTTTTTTGAGAGCTGACTTTCCACAATGAAGTCTCTGACGTTTAGCATTTGTTTTGCTCCTACCAGGGAGCTTGTGAGAGTAACAAGAAACTGCCAGGGGTTTTGTTGTGATAAAATGCTTACTTGATCTTTGCATTAGTGTTAAACTTCCATCTCCCCTCCGCCTGCTGTGCAAACATATGGTATTTTCTACAACTTTCATGAAGAGCTGTAAAAGGAGACAATGAAATAAGAAATAAGTAATGTACATCTTTTTTTGGAAGTCAGTGTTGCAAACAGTGCATGGAGTGGGTGTAGTGACCTTGAAAATGGATTTAGGCCGGGTTTTGTGACTGTCCGACTGAACTGCAAGGGGGAGGCTGTGGGTAGTGGGAAGTGACAAGAAGCCCCAGAGCAGGGATGGCGTGGGTGGGTTCAGCGGTGGGTGGAGGCTGGCTTGCTCGAGGAGAAGTCCTCCGGACAAGCTTGCTGCTCCCTGGGGTGGGTGTCTGTCCAGGCACTGCCTGGGCTGAAGCATTTCACTCGCAGCCTGAGCGTTTGACTGGCCCGGAGGTACTCATTCAATACCTCTCACAGACACTGCTGGCTTGTTTCAAAGGTATTGAGTGCTCAGAAGGTCCCATAAGACCAAGCTATACATTTGAATCCTCAGGCCACATTTATTATTAAATCTCTAACATCCCAACTAGGAAATGGTCCTTTTGCACTGAACCTCTGCTGTATCCTACTGATTCTGCTCAAAATATGTAACCATAGAATCATAGAATCATCTAGGTTGGAAGGGACCTTTAAAGGTCATCTAGTCCAACCTCCCTGCAATGAGCAGGGACATATTGAACTAGATCAGGTTGCTCAGAGCCCCGTCCAACCTGACCTTGCATGCTTCCAGGGATGGGGCATCTACCACCTCTCTGGGCAATCTGGGCCAGTGTCTCACAACCCTTATTGTAAAAAATTTCCTTCCTTATATCTACCTTCTTTTTGTTTAAAGCCATTACCCCTTGTCCTATCGCAACAGGCCCTGCTAAAAAGTTTGTCCTCATCTTTCCTGTAGTCCCCCTTTAAGTACTGAAAGGCCACTATAAGGTCTCCCTGAGCCTTCTCTTTTCCAGGCTGAACAACCCCAACTCTCTCAGCCTGTCCTCACAGTAGAGGTGCTCCAGCCCTCTGATCATCTTTGTGGCCCTCCTCTGGACCCACTCCAACAGATCCATGTCTTTCCTGTGCTGAGGGCTCCAGAGGTCCAGAGCTGGATGCAGTATGGGACACTTACTTAAAATAGCTAAGGCTGGGCTGTGTTGCTACCCTCAGTGACAGCACTTTTGCTTCTAAATATTTTTTTCCCACTATAATATATATATATAATCCCACTATAATATATATATAAACTATATATATATTGGTGACACCCCAGCAGCAAGATAATAAGATAAGCAGCATCCAAAGTGCTGCTCATGTTTCTGGAGTATATGGTCTATGTATTGCTTAGAGGTCATGTAAGTTTGGGGTCTATATATCCTTTGAAAGACTCTCTGGAAGTCTGGAGATCTTTATGCACATCTATGAAACTGGTGGGCACATACCTCAGCTAGAACTACTACTAATAAAGCCAGGGTCACTGCTAATAAGTATGTCGTGTGTGTCCTGAACAAGAATTCACTGTTAGCTATCTTAAAAATAAAAAGGAGATTTGCCTGTGCCACAAAACTAGTTGAGCTATGGGTGTTGTTTACCTTGGTTGCATGTTTCTACCCCCTACGTATAAAACACTGGCTCATGTAAACAAACTTATAAACCTGATATGAGATGTGAGGAGATGTTGTGATGAGCAGCGTGGTAGTTGTCTGCTTGAGGAATATATCCAATTCTGTAGTAAATACCATGAAGTGAGAGTAAGAAGAGGTGAAGAGGGCTAAAAAAGCAGTAGAAGTGAACTGCCTCAAGTCCATTTGTTGTTTATCTGTAATGCTTGGTCCCTGCCTGTGACAGTGCAGGGATTGCATGACTGTTGGGACAAATCTCACTGTGTTTCTGAGTCCCAGACTTCTCTCCACAGGAACATGGAGCTTTATCCTCCCAGGCTTGGTATAAATTCCAGTGTGGTTAGAGTTACATGCAATTCCAAACATTAAATTAGCAGAGAAACAGGAAGATAAGTAAGGAACTGAGTGCCAGCTTCTGAACTTGAGGAGCATAAGAACGTAGAAAGGCATAAAGAGACAGAACCAACTGGAGAACACCAGTTTCCACTTCTGAAACCTCCTAGAGCGATGGGCCAGACTGCTCTTTGGTTGTGCTTCCTTCTCCATTGTGAAGGCAGCTGCTCCAAGGATCCCCTAGAATGCCTCTAGAGGCCTGTTTGAGTGAGATTTTATGCAGAAAACCTCATCACTGAAGGAAGGCTTGGCAGTACTGTGCTAAGACCCAAGCAGGTGATTTGAAAACCTCCTTGCATTGAATTAGATCTTTAGACCATCCTCTGCAGTAGTCTAAACTCAATACTGTATGCTGTGCCCTATGAGTCAGGCAGCTGGATATCCACAATTTTCATAGAGTAATAATTGCAGAGGCTAATAAATCTCATCATTCAGAATGGCTTTGGAAGAGTCCTGTCTTCTCTCTCTCAGACTGGTTTTTTCCTATCTGCTCTGACCAGCATAAACAAACCCCTTCTCTATTTTGTGTTTACACAGTCAGTTGCTCGGAGATACTTGGTCCATTCTGCATGCAGGCTGCCACTCAGCCGCGACATCGTCATGACTCATAAGACTTGCGGTGGACTCCTGAGGAAGACTAGGAAGACTTGCGGTGGACTTCTGAGGAAGCTGCTGCAAAGTACATGAAAGGAGGCCAAAGTCAGCTCTTAAGATTAAGATCAATGGTTTGTCAACATTTCAAAACATACTTATTAAGCGAATACGCACATTGCTTGTCTAGGCTGGTTTCTGGGAATGGGGTGCGATGCTTTTTCCCTTATCTGCCTGGATTTTTCTGCATAGACGGTGTGTCTGTCTTCAGTCAGAGGAAAGTGGCAGGTTATTTAACATGCATCTGAAAAGTGCAACACTCATCTGTGATTCAAATTGGATAATAGGCCATAATACTCAGGGTTACAGAGAGGTCAAAAGGAGAGCCGTTGTTCAAAAAGGGGAGGTTTAATGCAATTTTTAACCATTACGTTCACTGAAAGACGATGATGGTAGTCTACAGGACAAACGATTAAAGACCTCCTGAATTGTTAATCTGTTATAAAGGAGCTGAACTTTATCTGACCTTTCCACCAGGAGCTAAAATCAGTCAGATTTGCTGACTACATGCTCCTTTTTGCAGCTCTCATTGAGAGAAAGCAGAATTAACGATCATCTCAATGTGGATAGCATGCAGAATTTGGTACTCTTGACTGCTTCAAAGCATAATTTTATATTTCCCCTTAGAAAATCAAACTGATATTACCAAAATAAAAGAAGAAAAAGAAAAAGAAAGGATCTTCATGCTGCCTAGAGTATTAAAAATAAAATCTCAGGCATGTATTTAAAGCAAACTAACCTTCAGAAATCACTAGGGTTGATATTTGCTAGAATACCTGCCATTGAAATGTGAATCAGTTCTTTCAAGTACCTCCAGTTCAGTGCATTTTTGCATAGCTATATCCTTATTAACGGTATTCTTTTCCCACTAAAAGGAAACCCGCAAGCAGACACTCACACACAGACACGCATGGAAACGTTTAACATCTTCCAGCAAAACCTGGGGATGTGGTAAAACTTATGAGGCAGGATTAATCTGGCTGAAAGTAAATACCATTGGTATGGACGTTTATATCAGAACTAATCACCCTGGAGAGAAACAGGTGTTGCTGGTGTGTGATTCATCTCCTGCTAAAGCAGTTGTCTGAAATGGGTCAGACATTTATTTCTGTCGTTATTTTCAAAGGCTGCCTTTGGTGCCTAGCTCAGACAGAGAGATCTGTATAATAGACATCTAAGGATGGGTGAGATGAGCATGAGTCAGCAGTGTGTCCTTACAGTGAAGGCAGCTACCTGCATCCTGAGCTGTGTTAGAAAGAGCTCAGCAGCAGGTCCAGGGAGGTGGTTATTGACCCAGCTTTGAGCAGGTGGTTGGACTAGATGACCTCCCCAAGTCCTTTCCAACCTGAATCACCCTGTCAACCTGTTCTTCTCTATTCAGCACATCTGGAGTACCATGTCCTGTTTTGGGCATCCCATTCCACAAAGGCTTTGATGAACAAGAGAGAGTCCAGCAAAGGCCTCCTAGATAGCCAGGGGGCTGGACCGCGGGGCTGGACCACAGGGCTGGAGCATATGTTGGATGGCTCAAAGAGGCTGAAAGAAGTGGGTTTGTTCAGACTTAAGTAGAGAAAGACAATGGGCATTCCTGCAACTTTCTCCAACTGCCTGTGGGAGGAGATAGGGAAGACATAGTCAGACTCTTCTTAGAGGTGCCCAGTGAAATGATGACAGGCAACAGACAAAAGCTGGAACATGAGAAATTCCGATTAGCTAGAAGGGATTTTTTTTTCACCCTGAGGGTGGTCAAACACTGGCACAGGTTTCCCAGAGAGGTTGGAGACACTCAAACCTCAAATGGACAAAGTGTCAAGTGATGTGTTCTAGGTTTGCCTTGCTTGGAGCAGGCGGCTGGATGAGATGACCACCAGATATCCCTTCCAGTCTGTGTTACTCTATAAATCAATACTATACAGATATGTTTTTGAGATAAGGCTGGTCCTTGGTAGAATCTAGGTTGTTGCTTTCTCTTCCCAACTTTTATTCTTTTATGTGTAGTCTCTTTCTCTGGAGATACTCAGAACCCACCTGGATGCGTTCCTGTCCAGCCTGCTCTAGGTGAACCTACTTTGGCAGCGGGTTGGACTAGATGATCTCCAAAGGTCCCTTCCACCCCCTACAATTCTGTGATTCTGTGATCTTTCTTGAGCTTATACCCTTCTGTTTCCTGTAATCTAGTATCAGGTGATACTAGGCCATGATTCTCTCGTTTTTTTGTCTGTTTTTGAAGGATGTATGCTCAAAGCTGCTTCCATGCCTAAACACACCTACTTTAAACATGTCTAGTTTGCACATCCAGTGGAGCTGCCCCGAGCTCCCTGTATATTCAAGGAAAGGCATCAGAGGTGCAAATCATGCAGCTGATTCTCAGATTATTAGATGCCAATGTTGGTTCTCCCATATTCAAGCAGCCCTCCAAAAAAGATGTCTAACCCAGATCATTCCAGTGATTTGGTTACAGTGCAGCCTCAGTTACGTTGGCATAACCGAGGAGGCAGTGATATACGGTGTGCGTGTAAGGGAAACGGGGAAGCAAGACATGCTATTTTACCACCAATCCCAATGTCTTGTGGTATTCAGATCTCTGTTCTGATCTCCTGCTTTGGAAACAATGATTCATTTACCCTTGACACTTCTATCTAAAATGAAGCTACCAAAAGGAAGCAGTTGGACGCAAAGCCCCCGCCAACTTGACCATATCTGAGGTTTGAAGTGACAAAACCACCATACTGCTGCATGCACAGGGCCTTCCTACCCCACGCTATCGACCAAGCAGGTCCCTGTTTCACATTTGCTATCTAAACATGCCTGCTTCTAATGGCAACCAGTCAACACTCAAAGTGCAAAGTATTTTTAAAGCTGCTAAGGAAATGTTCCCCTTTTTCATTTACATGCTGTCACGCATTTAGAAAGGGCAGAACACAGTAATAAAGTCACGAGCCCCATTGCTTGCCCCATCTGAATGTGACTGAGAGGTCCAGAGGCTTACGGGCAGGTTGATTTTGAAGACGAAGACAGCCTAAACGTAATTCTATACTGTGGGATAAGGCAGCAGTTTGAGTTCCAGTTTTATCACTTGTTTCTCTTATCAGTCCCATGTGTTTAGTGTTTTGCTTAAAGTCCAAATTTCTGTAAACAAGCAATGAGTTGGGAGCCTTGTTTAGTTGTTCTAAGAAAAAAAAAAAAGCAAGCTGTGCTTTTCTGGATATTGCAAAAGGATAATTTAAAGGTGATCAAAGAGCTCAATTCCCACTAAATTCTCTTTCTTTTAATACAGGATTTGCTCTCTCTCTTTCTCAGCTTAATATTTTTGTCCTAACTTTTGAAATCTTTATACATCATCTTGAAAAATGGCATGACCAAACTCAGATGCCTCAAAGAACAAATGGCAAACCCCAAATAACTAAAAGGTATCTTAAAAAAAAAAATTTAGAATTTTCAATGTTTTATTTAGATTATGATTTTCATATTAATGAGGATACAGTGTACTTGAGGAGGACTGACTCATGTGTGCTGGTCATTTAGAGTTAATTCCTCTATTCTGAAGCAGCAGAGCTCTGAGTAAATTGTGTGTGAGTGGCACTTTCATTAGTGAATTTCATAGTACCAGGGTTTCGCAATCTTCATTTCATAACAAAGACAGGAAAAACAAAACAAGTCCTGAAGCATCTGAAACAAGAAAAACCAAATGACTCGCTGCAAAAATGTTATTTCCCTGTCCTCCCAGGAAGGCTGAGTTACCCATACTTAAAAGAATATGGCACAAAGTGAAGCAATAAGGACATTAAACTGTACGTAAGGTACCTCACTTTGTTTATGACAAGTGAAGAACATGATGAGACCTGCAGCCACCTTTCGTTTCTTTTATCCTACAGGCTTTTCCTGGAGCAGCGAGCCATCCTGTTGTATGGACATAGTTTCCATGCTTCAGGAGACAGCACCGGGGTGCAGGGAAAACAGAGTTGAAGCCATGCACAAGAGGCACGTGAGCACGGGGACTGTGGCAAGGTAGAGAAGCAAAACCTCTATATGGAACAACGGAGGGGCTGCGAGGCCAGGGCAGGAGACCCTGAGTTCGGGCGTGCTGCCATCCAAAACCACCCTGGCAGGGCTCGGCAGGAGGAAGGTCGTTATCTGCTGTTGCTAGAACATTTCCTGCCAGTACATAGTCTATGTTAGTCACCACCGTAACCTTCTCTCTTGCTGCTCAGTCCTTTGGCCTGCTGGTGATAGCACCTGGCACCACGTGAGAGCCCTGCGGTGTCTGGGCACACCATGCTTTTGAACTGCAGTACCTTTAGCCCTGTGGTTGCCAGTTATAACCCTGAGCTTCCTCTTCTGGTGGATTCTCCTCAGCTCAGCCAAGAAACTGCAATGAATGTCCCCCCCCTTCTGTGAGAAGAGGAGGCCATTGAGGGGTTGTTCAAGCAAGGGCTTTGTCGCTTGCTGCAAGCTGAACCGTTCTTGATGCATTTCTGACAAAAGCTGGAGCAGCCACAGCTTTGGTGGGTGGCACCTTCATGGCAATAACAGTGAAACAGCCAAGCCCTTAATACCCTCTTGGAAAATTGCTTTTGACATGTAGTGGAAAAAGGTTTGTAAAGAGGTGGGTATAACAGAAGGGATTAAACACAGAGTTCACGCAATTCACCCTCTTCGTGCCATGATCCTCTGTGTTCAAGTTCCAGCCTGGATTGCAGTTACTGACACCTGCTGAGGCTGGGTGTTCTCATAAAATTTTCAGGCTGGCACTGAGTGGTACAAATAGTTGGATGAAGTTTTGCATACAGGCCCTGGTTATGTAAACAACAGAAAATTAATCAGTTGTTGTTCAGCCTCTGCTTCTAGGAAGGAAGAGAGATAAGTAAGAGGCTTTCTGGAATAGTCAGGATAATGGGTCAAATTTGGTCTGGTGTGATGCTATTGTCTAGCTGGGGTAGGACTTGAGTCTCCTGTTTTAGAGTCTCTAAGGTTTAATGAGGTCTTAGCTTAGTCACTGTGGGAAGGATGCAGTGAGTTAGGAGCTGGAGCTTGATATGTAGCCGTAAAGGAAGAGTAGGGAATAGTTCTTTTGAGCAAAAGAGTATGTTCTTTTATTACAGCTTCCACCGGTCACTTCCTCTGTGACTGGACAAAAAAGTCTGCAAGGCAGAAACCATTTGCGAGCACATTACTAAGTCTGAAGCTCACCTGGATTACTCAACAAGTCCACATCAAATCTTATCTTCGGAGTCAGGTCAGACATCAAGGATATAATCCAAAGGACCTTATCCCCTGCCTATCACAAGCTTTAGGCAGAGGCTAAGCTCTCCGCTATGCATGCCCAGACATAGAGCTGGCATCTAACCACATGGTTGTTTTCTTCTTGGAGGAAGGGAATTACGTATGGCATAAGGTATATGGCATAACTGACTGCTGTTGTCAATGATCTTGCAAGAGTCTACTGTGTGGTTAAAGTAAGAAAAGTCTTGCTGCTTCCAGGTCCTCCTAATAATACAAAGAATATTAACTTGACTAGCAAACTGCCCAATAAATTCTAAAAATCTTCTCTAATGTAAGAACAGTGAGGTGTCATGATGGTTCCTTGCACTGAGAGAGAAAAACATCTGAGCCTATAGAAAGAAACCTGCTGCAGCTGTTCTGTTGTACTTGAGTCTGGTCTACAGATGGAGATAAGAAACCCTTGCAAATACTTTTGGTGGGCACTGGTTTGTCAGGCTGCCCAGGTCACTGCTCACATAAAAAGCTGGTTTTGTCTCCTATGCTACCAAAGACTAGAAATTTATGAGAATTATTCCAATTCAGATCTAAAACCTGAGTACTGCATTCCGGAGACCTTGACTTTAACAATCTAGTTTCTCACTTTCTAGCACAAACTAGAAAAATGAAAACCACAGCAACGGCAGCAAAAGTCCACATCCCTGGAGCGGATTGTGTTGGTATAAACTGACATGGAATCTGGTTTACATGGATCCTGCTGAAAGGAAAGAAAGAGGGCTCCCCATGCATGCATGCATGCATCCATCCATCCATCCTTAAGGATTTGTCCCTCTTTCCTTCTTTCAGCCCCATGTCCCAAGCAATATTTCACTCTGAAGACCTAAGTCACCGCCTGAGCTAAGGACTGTCTGCAGCCTCCAGGGCTAGGTTCATGGACAGTTGTGTGTGATTGCTTTAGAAAATTGGATGCATTTTTCTGAGCTGTTTTTAGTCAGAGACGAAGCAGCTATTTATTACTTTGGAGAGATGTTGTACATTTTCCAGCTCTCAGGAAAAACTTTATTCGTTTTTGGTTGCCACATACCAAGAAAAAAAAGAAAAAAGAGTTCTTTCCCTCGGCAAACTGTGAACACTTAAATGGAATAGCTCTGGATTTTGCAAGGGGAATGCTTGCTGGAGGAAAAGAACTCTGGTTTCACTTAGCAAACTATGAGCTTTGCGCAATATCGTGACCTCTGTTGAAAAGACAGTTGATTAATTAGACTATATATTCTGGAACAGTCTTTATGGATTTAAAGCTTACTCCCATATGTACGTACAGTGCTTGGAGAGCACCAGGTGATAATGCATCACTAACTGAAGAAATATAGCTCCTAGGAAAAAAGGGGCGTCCCTGAGCATTTCAGATTTTACTGCCACCTGAAAGCAGACTGCCTGTTCTACTTGCTAAATTCCTAGGTAAGAGCCATAGCTTTTCTGCTTGATCAGGATCTCGTTCCCATAGGATTTGAAGGAGCAGGAAAAGTTCAACAGCACTTGATTGCTCCAATCCTCCTTCATCTGGGCAAATGGTTCCTTTGCTTCTCCCTGAAGCCTGAACCAGCCTGAAAGAAGGATTCACCCTAATGCTGGACCCTTCCCATTCCCTGTGAGAGCACAAGCAAAGGGTACAGAATGGATGGGAGAAGAGCAGACCCTCCCAAACTGCTTCTCTTCTTGATGAACACAATTGCGGTACAAAAATGATTCAGGACTGGAGTAAAATTAATTGCTAAGCAATGATCAGGCAGTCTTTGGGGTAATGAAGACCTTTTTCTAATGCAGCCACTGACTGGCTGGTTTAGGCAAGGTTGAGATGGCCTTCAACTTGGTACCTAGAGCTTCTTATTGCCTAGTTCCAGGCCATCAAAGACATCTAGACCATAGGAAACATCAGACTCAGATGCTTTGGAGTTTGGACTGATTGCACATGGCCCTTGGCTGAAGTGGGATACATCCTTCACTCTATGTGATACTCATTCCTGGTGTTGATAGTGACACCATAAGGAACAAAGTTAGTGGAATATCTTGATATTAATATCTCTCTCTCTCTTTTTTTTTTTTTATTTTGCTTTTATGTGAGCATGAACTCTTCAGAATTGTGCCCTCCTTTGCATTTACATGGCTATCAGTTACACCTAGACTTTATAATGCCAAGCACATAGCATTGATGATGGTGTGTAGAGCTGGGTAGAAAAAACATAAAGCAGCTGCTATCTGTTAGGAGGAGAAACATCAATCCTTAGAAATCTTGCGAAACACCCAGACCTCTATAAAGTCAAGGGGTATGAGCAAAATACAGAAACCTGCTGCTGAAATGAAAGAGAAAAAGGCATTTTGGATGATGGATAATTCTGTAGGACTAACATTCACCAAAAACATTTCCCTTATTGATTTGTACCAGGAGTCATAATGTGAAACTTTAATTTTTCAACACAATTAATGCAGTATGAATCTAGGTGAATAAATGGTATTGGAATTCTGTTTTTTCTCAAATCAAAGACAGAATTTCTTTGAGATCAGATGGGGCTAGGATTTTTGCCTGGGAATAGATTTTATGCTGCCAACAAGCAACAGCCAAGCAAACTGTAAAAAAACATAAACAGCTAGGCTGTTATCTAGGCTTTTGCTAGGTAACAAGGTATTTGATCTCATCACTTCATGCTACTGTTGGCACTTTTGTATTGAAAAACAATAAAATATAGCCAGATGGGGCCGTTAGTTTAGAAGAAATACAGCAAGGATTCTGTAAATATGCTTTGGATTTGCCTTGACTGAATTACAGCCACTTGTATTCCCTCTGTAAGAATATTTGGCAGAATGAGTTAGCTGTGGAATTTTTACTGACTTTTAAGCAATGATTACAAATCATGCACATAAAGTGATTTTTTGAGCTCATAATCATGAATCTGGCACAGGAAGTATGAACCTGAGGATGACTATTACCCAGTCAGAGATCACAAAGGTGCTGTTTGATGTGTCCCCAATCTGAGATTGTATTTGTCGAATTAAAAAAAAAAACAGCTCTAAAAGAGCTACAGGAAAGAGATATTTGTGGAGAAAATACACAAAATACTACTACTAATAAAAAAAGTATATTTTTTAAAAGCCACAAAGAGTTTTTCTTCTGCCCCCAAATTCCCAGAAGTATTTTGCCAAATCCGCATCTTGCTCACTATCACACTTGTATGGGAAGTTGAACTATGATTTCCTGTATTCCAATGCAAAGTCACAGTGCTGCTCAGCTTCTGAAACCCAATAATCTTACATCTCTGCATGAACTATTGATTTCCGTGATTTAGCGTTTGCCTGAGATTGAACACTGATGCTATCAGTAAACTGTTGCAGCAGGGTTTATCTCTTTTTGCAGTGCCTGTGCATTTATCAGGCAGCTGTCAGTACGCACAAAGGGAATTCACGGGCCTACAGATAAACACAGGATCACAGAAAATAAAAGAACGTATCCATGCTGGTGCACATTCTTCTCTGCACTGCTGCATGGCTCTGCAGGTAGCTACATCCCTGTTTGTTAAAGCACCTCCATGTTTATATAAGGAATTTGACGGAGCAGTTAAGTACAATTGCTGAATAAGGAGTATTTAAATGACTGAATCTATACTATTAATTGCTTGGTAGGTCATCTTTCAGTGCTAATGGACAAATATGAGATAGTCTTGTTGTTTTAATGTTTTCTGTTTCAGAAGTGATGGTAAGATACGCACGGAAATGCACCTCTCCAACAAATTTAACTTACTTCCTTAAAATAATTGAACTCCTAAAAATAGAAAAGGAAATTCTCAATATAGTTCTAGACCAAAGACACAGAATAAAACTACAGACTTATAGTGGGTGGCTCCATCTTCCTAAAGTATTTAACAGTATGAAAGATAATTTTGACTTTAAACATTTACATTGACAGTTACCAATTTCCAAAAACCACACACTTATGGTGACTTGCACAGACTCCTAGAGCCCCGATTCCACCTTGGAACAGAGACAGAGAGGAGCAGAAAGTTTGATCAACATCACATAGACCATCCATAGCTCAGCCTAGATTTGAAGCCACATTTTCAAATGGCCATTTCAGTTTCCAATGGCCAATGGCCAATCCGTCTTACCAGCCCAGAGTCCTTGTACTGCACCATCAGCCCCAGCAGCAGGAAAGTAGGAGCTGCTGAGATGTTTTATGAGTCTGGGGGCTACCCCTAGCTGATACCTGCCTTTTCCATGCAGTGACCATAACCAGAATGGCTTGGCAGCACAAGCCCCCTCTGCTGAATGACAGAGAACAGAACAAACAAACTTGCCATTTTCAGACACATTATCTGTGAGGGATTTGCCTGTTTGGGAGGTAATTTCTCAGCGGGAATGCTTGGCAGGCTGTTGACCTGTTGTGGTCCTGTGGGTAAGGCAGAAGTCTGGGTAGCAAAAGGCTTGCTCTTGCTGGGTGCAGGAGGAGGGGCAAAAGAAAAACAAGCAAGATAAGAGTGAGGATGACACATTTTCCCACTGCAAAACCCTGCCTGCCTGCAAGGGGCTGGTGCAGGCAGATCCCCTTTCCACCCTCGTATAATTTATATTGTGTATTTTGATCAGTGCAATTTTTTCCAGTTGGTGAATTGAAGGCCTTCACTTTCAAAAGTCATATAAGTTGTGCTATCTGAGTTTTAAGCGGAGAAGATACTTATTTCATTCAGTCTGTTAACATTAGTGATTGTCCTACATAGATGGCTACAGTACGGAGGGAGAGGAGCGTCTGCGAAGGTCCGTGCAGAAGACAAGTAATTACTTAGAGACAGGCTATCGCTCTGCTCTGGCATGTTGCAGCTCACTGTCGTGCCACAACAGTATTTTAGACAATTACAACACAGGACTGTGCATGTTTGCACATATATACTTGCTTGCATCTCACGCAACTGCTCGCACACTGGGAGCAAGCAGAAGAGGCACAGAGGCCCTTGCCTGAAAACGAGGGATCCCAGAAACATGCTGAATGTCGTTCTGCAGTACACGCTGCCCTGTAATTGTACTCCCAGCAGCGTGTGTGTGGAGTTCCTGAAAAAGCTCTTGGGAGGGAGGGAGGGAAGAATAAAACAATATCAAAGAAGAGCCGTGTGGTGTTGATCAGCTTGGGAAGCCATCTTGCTAATTGCTTGCAGGATGCGTTCCAGGTTACTGCAAGCCAAGAGGCTGCAGGGTTTGTTGGGCTGAACTGAAAATTACAGTGCTTTCTCCTGTCCTTGTCTTACTTGACTGATGGGAGTCTCACATCCCCTTGGGCACTTGCAGGAACTAGGATCTGGTGTGTACCACTGCAGGGCGTGCTGCTGGTTGGGCTTTGATCAGAGTTCAGCCTTTGTTGTTGAAAGGAGATATTTCATCTCAGCAGATTCAAAACGGAGATGGCCCGTTCAAGGCTATTGCCACAGGACTTGTCTCCCCTCCCATTCCTCCAACAAAAGACGAACAAAAGCAAATGACCAGCCAAATTATGTTTTGTTTCCACGGAGCAGACTGTTACGAGTCACTCGTATATTCATTATTACCAAGTCTGAAAGGCATCACGCTGGGCTGATTTCAGAGCAGTTCCCTATTAGCAGTACTTTTTAATGTGAGTATCAAAGTCGACTTTCAATTACCATCCATGACCTTAGAAAAATACTTAACGTTGTACATCTGAAGTTCATGCCACTAAGCATGGTAATTGAAGCAAGCCCAGTAAATATTCCAGAATGAATAGCGAGAACCTGCCTGTCCTTCTGTGTAAATCACCCCATACATATGCTCTGTGCTGAATGCTTTCTTCTGTCACCAGTGCAGCTGGGCTTGGTCCACAGCCTGCTTCTCGCTAGCACATGCTGGACTGATGGATGTTGAAGCATTTCATAGTCTTTCATGGCAGATGAACCAGGTCTAAGGTTTAGACGGCCGTGAAGGAAGAAAGGCACCAATTGGTCTTGTTCTGCAGTGCTGGATGGAGATGAGGTGCAATGGCAGGTAGCAGACAGGAGGCCAGCTATGACTGACTCACGTTGTTCAGTCACTGCTCGCTGTAACTGGGGATCATGCCACCCTGCAGGTTGTGAGGTGTAATTCTGGTGCAGCAAGAACCAGATGGTATAGATCTGGGAGATCACAGACGTTTCACCAGGTGAGAGGAATGGCAGTTCTGAGTATCGGTGCTTATCGTGGGATATGAACACTCTTATCTTGGGAAGAAATTCTTTACTGTGAGGGTGGTGAGGCATTGGAACAGGTTGCCCAGGGACGTTGTGGATGCCCCATCCCTGGAGGTGTTCAAGGCCAGGCTGGATGGGGCTTTGAGCAACCTGGTCTAGTGGGAGGTGTCCCTGCCCATGGCAGGGGGGTTGGAACTAGATGATCTTTAAGGCCGCCTCCAACCCGAACCATTCTATGATTCCGTGATTCTATGATCTTCACCCTGAAAGCTCTTTCTCACTGCACATCTCAGTTTTCTTAGGCAGTAGGAACTATTCATGAAATTGCTTCTTGCTGTCCCTTGAGTGGTTCCTGCCCTTTCTGCCTCCTCTTGAAAATCATTGTCCTCAAATTAAGCTCGTTAGTGTGGGAGTGGATGGAATTTGTGCCTTCCTGGTTGCCCCTGGCATGCCACACACCGATGTGGTTTCAGTCCCATTGCTGTTGTCTCCGGTGTACCTGGGAACTTCCCTGACCACCTCTTCAGGTTGACAGGGCAGACGCTACAGTTGGGATATGATGGATTAATCATATTGAATAAATGATTTAGCCATTGAGCTGACACATAGTGACAGACGCAAGAAATAACTCATTTCATCAGGTAGCCAGACACTTTGATGGATGGGGACTACAAGGTAATTCACTGAGGTTAATGGACTGTTATGCCAGAGGCTGACAAAATGAAGACTTCACCAGTTAAACTGGGTCCCAGAGATACTTATGTTTGGTGCCAAGTGGGAGCTGGAGCCATTTCAGCCGACCAGCCTTCCCACCATGTTTGGTAGCCCCCAGAGGGTGCAGGTGTGAGCAGTCCATAGCTTAACAGGTCACTGATAGGTATTTACCCCTTTCCTCCTGTTCCTTGAGCGCTGCTGAGCCTTACTGAAATTCTGGGCAAGATGGGGATCTCTAGCAGATAACACAGTCACATAACTACAGATGGGTAAAAGCTGAGAGCACGAGACAGCCTTGTCCTGTTATTTGGGATACCACAGGCAAAGGCTGTTCCAGATCCATGAGGCAAACAAGTGTTAGCCCTAACCAGAGGTTTCTCACTAACAGTATTAACAAGGTCTCAGATCTAGTGTCTGGCACACAGTAACTAAGATCTGGGTGTGAGTGTTTGGCTACCTGTCACAGCCAGACCATTCCGTGGAGACACTAAGGGGACCTCAGGTGGCAACCGACCTCAGTTAGCCCCACCAAAACGGGTTTCTATTTTGCAAAAGAGGTAGCAAGCCTAGCCTGACCCTCACGCCCTGTCATTAAAATTCCTTGGGAACTCCAGACCAGCCGGGGGGCAGATTCCAAGTCCTGAGGGTGAGGTCATGTCTGCAATGAGCCCATGACAATAATTGCCATTATATGACCCTATTTATTCTCTGAAGTCACACTAACGTTGCTGTAGAATGGGGCCACGGGCAGTAGAGAAGGCCATCCATTTGTGATTTTATGGTTTTATTAACTCAAAGTTGTTAATCTGTTGTTTCCAGTTGCTTTGATCCAGCACAATGGCAATGTGCCATGGATTGCTGAGCTCTAGTTTATCAGTACTAATAAATAAAAAACAAGATATCATTTTAAATAAATATAAAGAAGAGCTGAAGAGTGCTTGCATTCAGCACATCCTGAGAGCGTGTGTTGGTGCAGTTTGCAGTTGGCTTTTCGCAGTATTGCTGTCCTTCCACATTTTGCTTCAAGAAAGACTGTAAATTGTTTTCTTCAATAGACAGGGATTTGAAAAGTACCTGGCCAGGATTTTTCAGAGGTCAGTGGAGTTTTGGTGTGCTTAAATCTGGGTTGGAGGCAGAACAGGTTTAGGGCTTAGGCCTGGCTCTAGCATAAGCACTTTGTTTTTCTGCCTCTGTTCTCCCCCAGGTGAATTTGCTTTTCTTCTTCATTGTTTGCTGTGTTCTGCAAGAACTGTTATTCCATCTAAATAAACCTATGTGCTCCTGCTTAACCTGCGTAATGAGAGATTAACAATGGGGCATATCTAGGAAATGTGAGGCATTTTTTAGCATTCATGCACTTTCTACTGAAGTTTGGAGTTCCCGCATCAGCCATGCCTGGACCTCAAGAGTGCTCTGCCCTCTGATTTGGGTTTTCCTTATTCATTACCTTCTCTGTCCCGCAGGGGAGGAATTAAATTTTAAAGATTACTCATTTACAGTTTCTGTAGGTGCAAAATCCTTGTTGCTTTCCTGTTGCATCCTTTCTTTAGCAGACAACACTCCTTAAAGGGAGTGGTTGAGTTTTCTGTCTATGTGTGGCCATAGGACTATTATCGGTGACAATTCTTTACTTTTTTAAACTAAAAATTTACAAAGGTTTGTTTTCAGAATGCCTTTCTAATACAGTACTGAAACACAGGGGAAGGAATCTGGGGCAAGAGTAAGTTAATAAGAACTTATCATTAGGAGATGAAACCTAAATAGGAAATATAATTAAGGCAGCATTATGTAGCTTAGATCTTTATCCAGTCTTTTCTGCCAGATTGTTTATGTTCTTCAGAGTTGAAAAAAAAAAGTACTCTACATTCAGCACCTTTCTGTTGCCAGTAGCCAAATCGCACGTTTAAAACAATATGCCAGTCTTTATTCCTTTTATGCCAGCGAAAATCAGAATTAGTTCCAGGTAGTCTCTGCAGTGACTCTGGTTTAAGGGAGAGCAGGAGAATGGGCATCTCTCTCTGCAGACCCTAACTTCTTTGCTTCTCGGTTGGTCGAGTGAGGAAGTGGTTTAAAACAGTTGAATGACTTAAAAATTAATATTCTTTCATGATTTATAAACGTCTGCCTTCCCAACCCTATTATACTGGCATTATCAAGAAACGTTAATGAGGAATTTAGAAAAGCTTTTTAACATAGATCACAACACTCATCCTGGTGCACTCTACGCAATTCTCGTCTGCTGCTTGGTTACTGAGTGTCCAGCTTTTTGTACCAAAAAAGAAATTTATGGCTTTCTTGCTTTACTCATTCCCCTTTCACATAATGCTCCTTGAGCTGGCTCTGAAGATAAATCCTCCCTAAGCCTTTAAACATAAATCAGAGTTCAGGGATGATGTGCACTCTGAAGATGTCAGCTGTCTATAGCTAATGTTAGCAGCCTTAGCAGCTTGCTGCAAATTCAGAGAAAGCCTCTTTCTTTGCTTTCCACTGCAAATTCTTTCCCTGGGTCATTACAGATCCATGGAAACAGTGTGTATGATGCACTAAGAGTTAAAGTTGTTAATCTAATTTTATGTGAGTCTCTGCTTTGTTGCTATCCTTTGTCTGACAATTACTGTGTAATGCACAGGCAGTAATTGCACTGCCATTTGTTTCACTGAATTCATTAGCGTGTGTGTGATTCTCATCTGATAAAATACATGTCTTGTGCAAAACGTTTAGCAGTAGACATGGCCTGAGCCTTGACTCCTATGTGTGGTCTGTATTTCAAATTCCTGAAGATTTGTTGCCGTTTTGTTCAGGGCTTGGATTCACACTTACCTTTACCCAAGAGAAAAAAGGGGGTTTAGTTTGACCAGTCTCACAGCTTGGGTGCATGTTTGGCAGCAATGCCCACGGATGTAGATGTGCCCAGATATCTAGAAGGGAGCAGAGCATCAACATGATCAAGTCTGAGGGCAGAGTGAGAATGGGGCAATGGGCATTTCAGACATCTGAGTGCAGCAATGGCTGTGGGACTCCATAAATGAGGTGTGACCTGACCACAGACCACGCAACTGTTGCGAAACAGCTTATTAAAAAAAGTGAGCGTTTCACATCTCTTGCAAGCAAACCCACCCACACAAGATAGGAACCAGAGCACTGTGCGTAGGGCTTGGGTGCCTGTTGCTCATCATCACTACTGCCTGTTCCCCCACAGCCACAGGTCATTTTCTGGCATGGGACTGTTCCCCTCCATAGATTACTGGGCCAAAATTTTCATGTTGGCAAGTTTCACACAAGCAAGACACCACAGGCATTTGCACTTTTTGGGAAGAGGGGCAAGGTCTCCTCTGGAGATCACATCATCCAGCGCTCCTCGGGCCCTGCTTTTCCAAGCAGATCTCCTCCTTCCACATACAAAGTCCTTCTGGAGCCTGAGGGTCACTTCTCAACTCTGGAGGTCAGTTCGCACAGATCCAGTCAGAGCCATTCCTAGTTTATGTTTATTTAACACTTTAAGCTGCTGTAACTAATCACTGCAGCTCTCTTTTCATGAGTCACTGAGTTTAAAAATAGACATTTGGTGCATCTGGATTTGTTCCAAGACACATACTTCTGGGTTTTCAGATAGACACATTTTCTCCGTTTGTATAATATTTCAGAGAAGTTGTATAATTAATTATTTCTTATCTTGATCAATATGTTACCAAAGTGGAAATCATACCCGTCCTTCTGCTCAGTTTTAAGAGATTTTTTTCCAACTGAGAAGCTGCTATAAAATAATTACTTTTTCAACTAAATAAACATTGCCTAGCTCAGGAGCCTCTTCTGAGAGCAAGAGTATCGGAAGTTTTTCCGGTATAGTTCTCCAGAGAAAAAGGCCTCAGGCTGTGCTGGTCAGGGGAATGGATGATTTGGCTAAACCAGTAGCTGTCACTGACTCCTGCATGGTTTGTATGAAAATCACAAATTTACTGCTTGATTTATGTTCTTCTTTTTCAAATTGTGTTCCAACTGGCTTTAGCGATGGGCGCTGGACAAATTTCTAAACGATCAAAAGAGCTTGGCTCCATGAAATGTTTAGCTGAACTGGAGTGGAGGAGTGGCTGGAGGAGAGACTGGAAAGTTGATCAAAATACTTGCAAGAGGTGGAACTGAAAAAGGAGTATGTTGTTGCAAAAAATTGTATTTCTCTTTTGGTAACCATTTGAACTGGGGTGGCCATCCAAATTGTCCATTCAGCTCTTTGGCTAGTTAGCAGGGGAATCAATTTGCAGTAAAATTGGAGATAAGCTCAGTATCCTTCATTGAGATTTAGGTTATTCAGTTTGAATATTGATCCTTGTAAACACTTCGGAAATAGCCTAACCACTTTGGAGGTGGTAGCTTGTGGTTACAAGAGGGAGAGGTACAGAACTGGCTGAAAAAAGTGTTTTTATTGGTATGAGTGCAGCTCTGGATCAGATGGGGAAGGACTGGGACAGGAGATGCAGCAGAGTAAACAATTCTGCTTGGAAGGGGAAGTCTAAAAAGTTACAGAATATGGAGGGGAAAAAGGTGGGAATCCACATGAAAATTTTACCTAGCTGTGCTGGGTATGTGTCAAACTGGCTGCCTGCTGGGAGCTGGAGCTTACAGAGTCTGACATCTGGTGTCTTTATTCTTTGCTCCAAATCATAGTCTCTTTTTGCTATCGCTTTTACTTCTGTTACCTGTACAATGCAGTTATTTGAAAAAGGAAGCTGGCTTCTCTTTGTACTACTGTGCATGGGAACTCGTTCCATGGGAACTATCCTGCAAGATACCCTTGAGATACATCAGTGGTCTAAAACATTACTCTGAACCTCTTAGCTTTAAATCTTTTGCAGTTCTCTTCTTTTACAGTGTATGTGAAGCGAAGTCTAGAAGGGCAGAGCTGGAAAATCCCTCTGTGCGCGCCCGTTTCTGTGGCTCTGCACCGTGGTGCAAGGGGGAGCTTTGGTGCACCTTGGCAATTCATGTCTGGAGGACAGGAGCTGTGAAATGATAACTACGAGAAAGCAGGTACAGTTTCCTCAGTCACCTACACCAGATGCTTAAAAAAAATGAGAATATGGGTTCAGCGTGCATCCGTGATGGATTGTGTGTAGCCACGCCCTGGTGAAGGTCACAGGACTTGAACAGCTCTGCTCCCCTGGGACCATCAGCAGCTCTAAGGGGACGGCAGGACAGTGGGTTGAGTGTGGGTCGGGCCTTCCTTGACTCAACCAGCGCATCTTCCATTGCCACTGAGTGTATGCCCTAAGGTGCCGGTTGCTGTTGAAATCTTTGTCTTTGCCAGAGTGTCCTAGCGTATCTTCTGCAGGGTCCCTGTTGAGGCTGACAGGCTGTGGTGGCAGAGCACGCCTGCCTCGGATGGCTGACAGTCTGGCCCTTGGGGTTTGCCATTCTCCTTGTGCTGGTTTTTGAACAGATTTTTTTAAAGTGTGCCTTCCAGCAGCTCTTTGAACTCTGTGGCTGGAAGTGATGAATGGGTGGTCAGTGAAAAGACCTAGAAATAAACTGCTGATTCAATTATGAATGAAATTGGCCTAGCCAGCACTATTAAAATAAATATTTTGCCTTACATTGACTAGAGAAGGGCGTGATTTTACAGCTGTGTCCACAGCCAGGCTGATGTAAGAGCCCAGGGACGTTTCTGATGCAAGAGAAGTCAGTTGAAGTTGAGCAAAAGCTGTTGCTGAATGTGGAAACATGTTCTTGGTGATGAAACATCCCTAGTCAGAAGTCTTTTTCTTTTGGGTGATTTAATAAAGTACTGGAGAACACGCCTCAGAGAAATCTGCCAAAAAAATTCAGATCTCAATCAATTGCTTCCCTCCTTTCTCTTTCCTCCCTGGCCCAATTATTACATGTCCTTTTAATTATCATTATATTTTTTTATTATAATTATTTTATTATTACACCTCTCCTACAGCTTTATGCACTGCCATTAGGTGTTTGTGCCTTTTAGGCAATGTTAGTTTAATTCTCCATAGCACATGTTTCATCTCCTTTGAACAGTGAAGTAGTTTACTGGGATGGCATTAAAACTCTCAGACTGATCTTCAAGTGAGCACCATCATGTGAGTAAGGGTGTTTGTGTCTTTCCAAACAAATGCTCCGGGGTCTTAGCAAAGATGAGCATATTCCACTGCACGGATTCTGCTCACTCTGTATTTGGAAGGAGCTCAGAAAGCTGAATAGACTTCAAATACGAAAGCAGCACTGTGAGAGACAGTGGAGATGTCTGTTGGCACTGCCAACTGGTGCTTTGCAGTCACCCCCTGAACGGGAGCATGTTTCATACTGGGAAGCACTGGTATGGAAGTGTCTGTTCTGCACTTGCAGGGAGACCTTGGAGGACATGCTCGGCTCGAAGCTGAGTGCTCAGTCATGTAAGTCACTGGAGCTCCAAAGTCGTTGGACATACCTCCAGGAACATCAGATGAAGGTCTGGACGTGAGCCATGACAGAAGCGCAGTCCCACATTGCACGTCTGTGCAGCAACTCCTGGGGAGTTCTGGGGCTGCTCCTGGTGCGGAAGGGTGGCACGGTCAGGTCCCTCACACCGGCCTTCCTGCATGTGTCGCTGGCCTGCCTGGGTGCTCACTGCCACTCCACAGGCATTAGGGCTCATAAGAGTGAGTAGGAACTGTCGTGAATCTACACCTGAGCATTATCTGTGCAGGTGACTTTGGTGGTAGGTCTCAAATATGCCATGTTTCTGAGACAGCTCACACAGTCTCTGTTCTTTTCCTGCAGGGCAAAGCAAGGGGGAAGACAATGCATCCACACTGACGGGCACCTGCTGAAATTCCAGGAAGGTTGTTGACTCCCTGCTGGTATTTCAGTGGGCAGTAAGTTCCCTTTCTCCTTTTGGTGCTATGGGAGAAAAATCTGTCCTTGGTCTTGCAGATCAGCTGGAAGTACAGTAGCTGTATTGGCCTCAGGTGAGTCCCAAAGTCTATCATAGTTTCTTTGTCATAAAATGGTATTCTGAAGATATAGTGGTCACTGTCCTCTGCATGCAAGTTATTTTCAATACTTCTTTTTAAGAACAGCAAGAATGTCCAGCAAAGGACATTGATCAAGGATCAGCAATGATTTTGAGATACACAACTTCTTCTAGAAATAGTTTGGGGTTTTTTATATGCTAATCAATTTTACTTTACAATAGCTTACTCCTTTGCAAAGCACTTCCAAGCCCATGGGAACGCTGACTTCTAGTAAATGGTCTTGGACAGGGATTGCAGATTTTGACACCATCATAATAGGAACCTTTACCCTATGGAGATGAATAAAGTGATGGTGACTGTGGTATCTCCCTATTGATGTTCAAAAGAGAAGGTCCCAGAAACTCCCACACAGGGTGCGGCATCCTGCTGTCTAACATAATGCATTGCATGATGGCTATAAGTGGACAAGTGGTATAAGTGTCAGCTGTTGAATCAGGATAGATTTTCCTAGCTGTCAGTGATCCCTTGTGTCACTATGGGCAAAATATTTAAATAATCTACTTGTTTCCTTTCCTGTCTGGACAATCAGTGATACCTTAGGAAAGCTCTAGCAGAGATGAGAAGTGTGAGGGAAGACTAGCAAGGCAAGACTAGCAAGAACAGGACTGTGAGGGAATCACATCATCAAAATTCACCACCTTTACGTGACGGAACAATTCTCAAAATCATTCAAGAGCCCAAAACGAGGGTCAAGAGAACTAAAATTCATACTGAACTCAGAGGGTCATGCTTCCCCATTTACAGCCTCCTCTCTGCTCTATAGCCTCAGTGTGTATGGAAATCCAGGGAAGTAAATATTGGTTTGTTTATTTGTTTGTTTGAGCTCCATGCAGCACTGAAGTTGAGGGAGCGCTGCAAGACTGGCCTCATAACTCACACTGTGCTTGATAATTGAAGGGTGAAGGGTAAAGGGTAAAGATAATAATGTTGTCTATTTGAACAAGAGGTAGAGTGGATTTGAATGGGTGATGGATATTATGAAAACAACTGCTTGTTTTCTCTGTGTGTGTGTATTTGTGGGCATGCGCAGCCTGTCCTCCGCCTAGTGACTATGCAAAAGCTGATGATAGGACTAACAGCAAGATTTAAAAAAAAAAGCATAAAACAGAAACAAACAGTCATTTCTCCTTGTGCTGATTATACTCCAGCTACAAAATCTTCTCTGAAGATCTTTAGGAAAACTTTGTGTCAACATATACAATAAAATATTAGTATTCAAACCTAAATAGCAAGAATGATTTTATAGCTGCTGCAGCTGCTGTACCTTAAGTTAAACTTTTACAGGAGTTTTTTTTTTTTTTTTCCAGGGATGTTCTTTTTCACCATTTGAAAAGGATCCTTTTTATTCTCTTGTTGCCTGAAGAATGGCTGGGAGAAACAGGGCAGTTAATGGAATTAAAGAGTGAGAGTCACTTCAGCCCCTACAGAAATTATTTTTTTCCCCACTTGCATTTTCCTCTGCAGTGACTAATGAGGCATTACTTGATCCCTGTTGCAGGAGCCCTGCTGCTTTTGGGCAGCTGAGCTAAAATGGTGGGGAGGCGTAAGAGGGGAGTTCCATTTTTTTTGGTATTTTGGGTGTTGTCTACCCATCTCACTGTATACATGTCTGCAAAATGTCTCGGCCAAGACTTCCTGAAAAGGATGAAAGTCCAAGACCAACCTATTTTTGAGGATTTTAGAAATAAACCCAACCAAAGCAGTGTTCTCAGCAGTTCCCATTAATATGGGAATTTCTTGGGATTGTCATCACTGGGCTAAATTGTGATTCTTCCATCTCATTTTGGGTCTACTCACCTAAGCATGCTAGCCACTGATGTAAACTACTTCTGAAAGCTCCAAAACCAAAATCAGGCCCTTAAATAAATGCATTCACAGACTAATCAGATGTGAGATGCAGGGGGTGAAGGTCAAAGATGCAGCTGGCCAGCCCAGACCTACCCAGAACATGTGCTCATGAAGTCGTCCTGCTGGCCCCAGGAGGGGGAAGTCTCATCCTTCCCCTGTACATCCAGGGTATCTTCCTATCTGTTGTCTTCTCTGAGCTCTCTGAGATATAAATTGCTTTTGCTTTAAACAGAATATCAAATGTAGCCAGGCAATATAGAGTTTAAAAAGAAAATACGATAAATAAGACACTGGAAATGGTTTCACAACAAGTAGCCGGGGCCACCATGGAGTCAAGAGAGGATCTGAAAAATCTGTGCATGCAAACATACCCTTACTTGCTGTATGTTGCAACTCATCCTAAAGATATTCCTGGAAAACTCAACAAGAAATGCTGACTTCTTTAGCGAGAGACATCTAAAATCATGCACTGTTAAATTTCATTCATTAGGCTCTCACCTCAAGAGCACTCATTTCCAAGTGTATCCCCAGCCAGCCTGTCATCAGACCTGCTTTTAGAGAGAGTTTAGAGCAGCTACAGGAAAAGTTGAGAAATACTTTAACCCCTGATTGTGCGTACCCCTTTTGAGGTGTCTGGGCCACACAATGTGGTGTGCTGTGGGGGCTGAGCTCTCTGCAGCAAGCTGGTCCCAGTTAGTGGACTGAGTACAAGCGAACTTCCTGACTTGAAAATGATTTTGACTTTGCCAAAGGAAGTGAAAAAATAAATGTAGAAAGTATTTTCTTCCAGACTTTTTCCAATGCCTTTCTCTCCTCCCCAGACTAACAACCTAAGCCAAAGTACTTCTAAGTAGGAGTTTTCCAGTCATATTTTTCTTCTCCTGCACCCTTGTTTGCTTGTTTAGTGGGGAAGAGAATAAGCAGAGAAGAACAAAGAGGGGTAAAAAGCAAATGCTGAAAGGTAGTGTTTTGTTCCTCTGAACTGGGCCCATGCTAGGGAATTTGTGTGATAATTGATTTCCTACGATATGCAGGAGACTGGGTGAGATCCCCTCCTGGCCCAGCTTCCCATGGCACTGGGAATCTATGAACACCTTAAGAAAGCTTTTAAATTAGGGCAGTATCTTGAGCTGGAGGAACCTGGAGGTCTTGCTTTAGCCCAGTGATCATGAAATAGGTATGCAAGGAGCAGGTGAGAAAGGAGTAAGGAGGACTGTATTTGTTTTGCCACCGTTGACAAGGGGCATAGGCAGTGCTGGGTGCAGGGAGAGAACCACAGGGTCTTCTTTCTCAGAAGACTTCCTTCAACACAACTCGCGTCATCTCTTCTTCTACTCCCATGATTTTTTCCACAGGAATGGCATGGTTTCTTTATGGAGGACAGAAACCACCTCTATTTTAGCCCAATTTCTAGCCTGAAGGCTAGATTATGTCCTCCTAAGGGCTGATGTGGGTGAGGGTGCAGGCTTCTAGGTCACTGTGCAGAAGAAGCCACCCTCCCAGCAAAGCAAGCTCATTTTTCTGAACTCCTGGTGGAGGAGAGACCTGCTGCTTGCACCTAAGGAACATGCGACAAAGCCAGCACCCATTCCTGTTAGTTGGTTCTTGGTATGTCCCCACTCACGGAGTCACCCCTCAGAGTTGCCCACGGTGGGCAGACAGAGGTAGCTCCTGGCGCGGGCATTCCAGACAGCCTCAGAAACAGCAGGTCTCCCCAGGAGAGTCTAGACGCCGAATTTGGGTGAGCTGAATCACCCTTGCGATGTCTTACCCATCTAACTTGTACTTGTTGCACCTAACCAGTTTGGGTGCCTAAAGCAGGTGGTTTTGGCATCAGCGTCCCGTAGAGATTAATTACGTTCGAGTCCCTGATCTGGTGAACAGTTAATTGTCTGTACAAAACTGAAAAAATCCAACCGAAAAGGCTGAAAAAGGCAGCAGCCTAATGAGTGCTTTGTGTCCCCAGTCCCCTTTGCAAATCAAAGCAAGCACAGCTAATCTGATCTGAAGTCTCTTTCATCCCAGGTGAGAGTCCTAGCCACAGCCCTGTGGGCTGTCTGCCTGTCTCTCCGCTCTTTCCTTTAAAGGAAAACTGTAAAATAACTCTTTTTCTTCATATGGAAATGGGAGGCCTTTCTAAAGTCCCGGGAATATTTGCAAGGCAGGAGAAGTGTTTCCTGCCCAGCCACAGCCACAGGACGCAATCACAGCCCTTCTGAGACTGAGTACAGGCTCTCTATAATTGTGCGTTATACTCAAATGGGTTCACTTTTATGAATGTATTGCAATTTTCTTTTTAACTTCTAAAAATTAACTTTTAATTTCAGTGTGAGAACAGCCCCAGACCTGATGAATATACCTGTGTGTGCAGTTCTCTAAGTACAGTATTTCTAGGTTAACAGTCGTGGACTTAAAAGCCAGCTGAGATCTTGGGGGAAACTTTATTAAAAATAGTCTATCTGTCTGGAATGAGAGCCCAGAGTTTGCAATGTAAAGTAGTTGCTTATGAAAAATGCATTCTTCTTAAGTGAAACAGAACACAATCTTTCTGGCAAAAGGCCAGAAGTTGAGTTTCTTTTCCAAAAGCTGTCAAAAAGCAGACAACAAAAAAATGCCTGTCACATTTGTAATTTCACATTCTGTGAGACTTTGTGAGCAGATTAACTACAGATCAGGAAAAAGAAAAGAAAACTTCCAGCACAGTTCAAAGAAGGCAGCCAAAGTGGGACGTGGGGGAGAGCCCACCTCAAGACAGGTCTTTCCTCCCTGCTTCAGGCACGCAAGAACTCGGAGTGTATCTGGGGCCGCGCGCGTTTCCACCTGTAGGCAGTGGCGTTGTGGGCAGCAGTGAAGACATCACTGTGTAGACACATTCACGGAGGGCTGTCATTTGGAATTGGCTTGATTGTCCCTTTTGTTTTCATAACACGTAGCTGGGAGCGAGCAGTAAGAAGGTGGGGCCTGGGGAGGCTGATGAGAGGACCAGACTTCACCTTGGTGACCACAGGCTGCCAAAGCATCCTTCCCGCTGGGAAACCTGCTCCTTTGCCTCTCTGCCACGGCCCTAGGCACAGCACATGGCAGTGCTGGATCGGGCCTTTCAACAGCTCCTGTTTTCACCACTGACCCTGTTGCGACGGTTGCTTCATCACCGCTACATTTAGCAGAGTGTTGGTAAGGTATTGATGGTTGCTTCTCATACACCCCTAGCATTTTTCCTAAGAGGCAGAGGGCTTTTAATGGTGTATAAAGTTATTCCTTGAACAGCAAGAGTAACTTGGTAGCTTTCACGGGACAGAGGAAGGGGAAATTTCTTCTTCACTCAGAATAATTTTTTGCTTTGGACAATATTTTATGTTCTTTTTCCCTTTTGTTGACTTTTTTTTTTTTTGGCAAAAAACAGAACTGGAAAAGCTTTTCAGAGTGATAAGTTTTGTAGTTTAAATAGAAACACAGAACAGAATAGATGCTCTGCATCTTCCTTTTTCCCCCTGAAGGAAAAAAAAACAACCCTGGAAACCATCCCTCTGATGTGCAGACAACATTTCCTCAGGCCAGGGAATGATGTGAACTCCCATTTCCTGCATCCCGGGGTTGTGTATTATGGGAAAAAAGGCTCCAGCAAAGGGTGGGAATGAGGATCTCCAGCTCATGGGGCTGTGAACACTGTCCAAGTGAGGCACCCTTGGGTGGGGTGAGGCTTGATACCACTGCGAGATTTCTCAGCGACTAGCTTAGGTGGCTCCTTGCCTGCTGGGCTGGTTTGTGGCTCCTGTTTTCAGGAAACGCTGTCTAGGGAGCCCAAACGCCTGGCTGAGCTTGGCTGTGAGCGCCTGGGAACAGGCTGTTGTGCATCTCAGTGCTGTGATGCCTACACCCTTTGTGAGTCTTGTCCCACGTGCCTGTGTCTCCTCAGAAAAGTGGATTTAGGCTGCAAAAGTGCTTGATGCTACTTAGCTCTTCACCAGCACTACTGCCAACGCCACTATTCCCTGCGTATGACCAGGCAGGCATGATGTAGGAAATAGGGAACTCAGTACAAAACCCCTTCCTCTTTCTGACATCCTAAACCAAAGGCAAAATTCAGCTCATTTTGCCTTTGCTTCCAGGCACAGCGAAGGGTACATGACGGGTCTATTGCAGGTGCTTAATTGTGAGTGAGTCTGGAAAAAAAGATGTTGGTTTCCAGCATCTTGTGTTTCCTGAATATGTTCTTCAGCTGCAATTTAATATTCTTTCTCTAGGCATTACATTTCTATCAAATTTATTGGATTATAATAGTGCTATTAATCCTGATTAGGATTTTACTTGTTTTACCAGAGTATGGTGTACAATGCCTTAGGAAGTGAGAGTGGATGAGAATCATAAAACAAATTAATAAAGATTGCTAATGAATAAGGCTCTTGCAAAGTCAGCATGATGGGTCACCAGTGGGAGTGAAATGTCTACACTGTTGGAGAACGACCCTTGTGAAGGATGTCAGAGCAAACCGGCTTCTCAACAGCCACGAAGGCTGTAGCTAAGACATATGACATTGAGGGGGCACCAAGATATTGTAAAACAAGGGTGAAATATGAAGGAAGCCCTGAGAGGTAGATATAATGACCATGAGAAAATGGCCTGCAGGCTATTACTCTGATGTTCAGAAGATGACAGTGTGGGGAGGGGATTGCTTGTCTTTCAGGAAACGTCTTTTTTTGTTGTGCATATCAACACTTGCACAGGTTTTGTAAGGGCTGGCTTATAGGATACGAGCATGAACTAGGGAGAATGTTTTAATAAAAAGAAAAAAAAAAAAAAGATTTTTCTGAAAGCAGGGTTGCAGCAGTGTGGCAAAACCTAAGCGTGCTATTTTGCAGCACGTTTACATGTTCGACCTGAACCGTAATCCCTCCAGACAGCACTTCTGTATCTCAGAAAGACTGTTCTGTAACAAGTGCCACACCACCTTAGTTATTCTCCCCTAAGAAGAACTTCTGTCTATGGCAATAACAGCTGTATCAAAAAAGTAGTAAGAAATCCTTAGATTAACTATATTTAGTATTTCCTAAAATCAAAACATCGTATTAAGTGATTCACTTCCTTTTGTTTTGAGGTATAATTACATGTGCTAAATTGTGCTCAGGAAAGTGATTAAAAGAAATTTGCCCTCCAGAGAAAGATGTAGGAAAGATTAAAAGGCTTGGTTTTTTTTTTTCTTAATCTGTAAAACGATGTTTTTTTGTTTTGTTGTTGGTTTTTTTTTTTAAGAGGGTGGCATTAAATTGCAGTTCTAGAGACATAAACCAAAATTAAATAGAAAACATATTTTAAACGGAAGCTGAAACTGATGATGAGAAAAGTCAGTGAGAAAAAAATACAGAGGAGGTAAGTGGAATCACACTCCAGCCCATTCTGTGTGAGAGCTTCAAACCCTTTCCTCTGAGATTAAAGCATGCCACTACTGGGGAAGACGGCCTGCGAGGCGAGAGTTAACCTTATGGTAATGAATTAAATTTCAAAAGAAGGTTTGAAATCCCTGGATGTGTGTTTTGATGTTAATTTCAAGGCAAGGTTAGTGCTATTAAAGTATTGGCAACCTAGAAAATTCCCAGAATAAGGCTGTTCAGACAATCCTGAAGTACCTGAATATTTTTTTGTAGCCATTGTGCCAGCGCAACTGGCATGGTCTTGTTTCTCTTTAACTAAATGGCAAAAGGGACTCTAATGATATGTTACAGTTTAATATTAACAAAGGATGAGATAATTAGCAAAATGGTCTGATTTGCACATCCTGGCAGTAGTAGGAATTTAGCTTGTCAGCTCTTGAATCAAGTGACCATCTTCTCAAGTCTGTAGTATATGGTATCTGATGTGCTTCTGAAGATGAGAGCGAGTCATCTTCTTCATATTCAGGATTCAGGTTCCAACCATAATGATTTTAACTCAGTTATTTCATTTCACAAGGTAAAAGTGCTGGTTTCCAGCGGGGCTTTGGTGAAACCTGGTGCAATGCACAAGTGTGAGGGTTGTGTTTCTGTGAAGGTGCTCAGTCCTCAACAGAGGATACAACACAGCCTTCTCATGTCCTCTCAGATCTTCTGCTGTGCAGCAGCTGTGAACAGTTCCTGATGAGCTTCAGGTGTCATCGATTTCACTTGCACCTTCTCTGGTTACTGTGGAGGTGCTTTGGAGAGTCTGAAAACATACTTTCACTTATGGAGTATAAGTTCTCTGTGGCAACATTGCTCAAAGCCGCCTGCTTTGAAAAGTCCTTTCACCAGTTTTTGCTCAAAAGGTTCTTGTTCCAGCCTCAACAATGGTACTGGAAATGCAGCATATCTGAATGTGATTTACAGCTCTGTGCAGCGAGTGCTTCTAGTGTCAGCGCGAAAGAAAATGAAATCTCTGCAGGGTAAATTGAGTCATAAGATTTTGGCAACGTGGATGTGTAAAATGGAAGATTAACATTGGGGGAGATCTATTCCTTCCACAGAAGTCAGAAATCTACAGTGTATGCCTGGAAGTCTAAGGAGCGGTATGAACTTGAAAATGAAGATTTAAAGAGGGGTTAATTTTTTCAGTAGCTGTCATCGCTGTATAATCTCTGTGAAACAAATTTAATGCAGGCTTAGTTTTTCGGTTTTCACAATTTCATTCAACCGGGAGATCATGTTTCAACATTAATCATATACAACAGAACAATATGGGGCTGTGAGAAGAAATACATGCAAAATTCAGTTCTAACATGAAACACTGAGTATTTTTGCTGCCAAATCAATAGAACTATATTGACATTATTTTTTCTTCCTTTGGCAATATGTATCTTGTAAGAAGAGCTGCTGTTTCACATTCGATGGTGTGAAGTTATCATAAAGATCCCTCCACATCTTCTAAATAGTCTCCAAGAAAATCAGTGGAATGAAGTTAATTATATGCATACGGATAAATTAGTGCCATTCTCATGTTAAGAAAGAGCTTGTCTCCATGGAAAAATTTCCCGAAGCATATAGTGCTGAATAAGCTGTTTATATTCCATAATACTTAGCATGCTTCCAACTCAGACTAACATTTTTGGACTAAAATCCACTTTTAATTTGGAGCACAGTTTGCACATAAGGGGGTATTCCAGGATCCTTATTGTGAAATTGTTTATTTTGCAATTAGAAAATTTCTCCATGGAAACAGACCAAAGGTTCCTCTGCAACATCTTCAAGATGTCAAAAACTTAAAGAGAGAGCAAATGTTATTTATTTCTGTCAAGGTGTGTTTTACACAGCCAAAAAGGGCTCCTTTTTGAAAGGAAAATCATGTCTAAACTTATTTAGGATAATTATTTCAGTTTTGAAAGCATGTCACGTTAGGAGAGATTTCAGGAACTTGGTTGATTTAGCATATAAATGAGAAGGTTAAGGAGTAGCTTGATCACAGTTTACTCAGAGAATGTATTTGGTAATATGTTTTTTTTTTTTTCAGCTAATGGACAAGGCATTAACAGGAACCCAGTTGCTGGAAGTTCAAGCTAGACGTACTCAGACAGAAAGCAAAGCAAACCTTTATAACAGTTACTAAAACCATTATTCCCCTGGAAGAGTTTGCCAAGATACGATAGATTTACTATCACTTACATTTAAGTACGGTATTAATAACACTGAAATGAGCTGTGGAACTGCTTGCCAAAGGATGTTGAGGATGCTAAAGCTTTCTATCGGTCCAACAGGCATTTGGACAAATTCATGGAAGAAAAATTAATTGAGGACCTCTAAACTCCCCAAAAGACTCCAGCTCTGACTCAGGAAATCCACGAACCACAGAGACTGTTGGCCGTGAGGGCAAGAAATACATGGTCTAGTTTGCGTCCATCTGGCTAGACTCCATCCCCTTTCCTTCCCAAAAATAGGGAAGCCTTGTCCATAATCACCAGCTGGAAATGGTCTCTGGCCTGGCTGTCTCCCACACAGTGCCTCAGCGTTATTTGGAAGAGCCGGCCAGGGCCAAACCTGAGCCAGGGAGAGTGCTAAAAGTCAAGTGGTGTGAGTGATTTGGGGCAGCACCGGAGCCAGCATCGCAGTTCTCATCACTTCACTGGTACTGGTATAGCCGAGGAGCCCGCAGACCACTTCTCCTGGGGTTTGTGGAAGATAACTGAAAAAAGCACGCAGCTGGCCAGGAAACTTAAATTCACTACGGAGAGTCTGCAATTCTTCTGGAAAACCATCAACGGTGTGGAGACTGGGTGAGATTCACACCACGGCTTTCGTTGAGCCTGGGACTGTTGGGCTGGCTGCGGGAACCCAGGGTCAATTTCCATGGCCTTTGTGCCACTGGTGGCCAGAAGAACAGCCTCAGGTATCATTTCTGTCCATAAAAATCTCTGGCTATAGGGATCTAACGTGTTACTGCTGTTGTTGCTTCAATGGTTATAGAGGGGAAAAAAGGAAAAAAGCTGCTGCCGTAGGGACCTCATGTAACCAAAAGCCACAGAGCATAGCAATGACTGCACATTGTTTGCATTATGATTTTTCACATATAATGAAAAAATGGCCTTAACTAACAGCATGTAGACCAATTGCACAAGTAAGGAGTATGAAAATTTGATCAATAGATACCTTATTTTTTACAAGTCCCATGCTATTATCTACTTGTAAGAGTTTAAGTCCTTTTGTGTTGTCTGAGGTATGTGCTTCAGGGATGTATAAAAAGAAAAAATGCAAAGACAACATTGATAGTAAAGAACATCAAAATGCAGTAAAATGATGCTCTTTGATAAATTTTGGGCTAAGAAATCATAATGAAAGGACAGGGATACATGATTACCTCACTGTTGGAGAAAGATCTAAAGAACTTATCAGTCTTTGAAATGACAATCGTAATACTCTCCATAGCAGTTTGGGGGGCTCTCCCTCAGCAGCATTTTCCAACAAATAAATGCAGAAAAAAAGACTCCTTTAATGTAATCCTTTAAACAGAGAGTCTTTTGTTTTATGGCTGTGCAAAAAGACTTCAAACAAGCCTTTTCAAAGAGAAATCTTGGCTACTGCTTTGAAGAAATCATTGTTCACAGATATTCTAGATTATCTGAATGCCTCTTTGGATTAAATATTACTTAAGTGATACTCTTTATTATTTGAATTTATAGGATTTCCATTTTTACACACTGAGTTTTTCACATCTTAGAAGTTTCCAGTTGTGGAAGGAATAAAACAGTCAATGCAGAAGGCTTTTTTTTTGTTATAGTGCAGGCCAGCAGTCGTAATGGCTAAGCCTCATCTCATTTTGCTTTGAAACTCCCCACCTTTACTTTCAGGTCATGGCTAATATATTGCCAATTTTGTTTCAACTTCACTGATAAGGCTGTTGGATTTAGTGTGTAGTAATTAGTCCTGTGACTGCTTATCAGCATCATTTCTCATCTTGGCATTAGTAAGAATCGAAGAGAACGAGGAGAAATGGTGTGGAAATAAGAATATTTGCTGGCATTGACGTTGGCCAATAGGAACCAGATTCTTTCAGAGGAATGAATTTAAAATACCATTTCCAGCAGTTCATGGAAAGATATAGGCCCTTTTCCAGTGTGTTCTGTATTACAGGCTGATAAAATTCCATACAATTAAAAGCCTGAATTAGAAACTGTCTACTTTCAGAAACAAAGACAGCACTCTGCCCTTTATTCCAAATCTTTACCACTTTCATCACGACACATTACAAGGCTTACTCTAATCTTTTAAGAAGAACCACCAACTGTTTAAGGTTCTCATGGGAACTACTGAGGACTAATAATGACTAATTTCTCTGACAGTTGGCTTTGATCATTTTGAAATACATTGTCATCAAATATGTCCAGCAGTCACATGTTTAGTTGAAAAGATGCTTTCCTGTAGGTCTGCCATAGGTGACAGTCAAAAGATTGAGCGCAAGTAATTCTGCTTCACTGACAACAGGCATTCAAACAACAATTTCTTTCACAAATAATAAAAAATTTCTGGACAAACTATGCAGCCATTCATTTGCCCACTGCTTAAATCTGCCAGCCTGTCGTCTGGATGCAGGCGGACCATACCAGTGGATCCTAATGCCAAATTGTAATTCAGACCATGATGTTTTGTCATTTCCACTGCCATGATCACTTTTTTTTGACTAGAAGCCTTACCCAGACAATCTCGAGCATCTTCTGTGTTTGTCCAGGGTTTCCAGATGTTCAGTGACCAACTTGGAGTTAACGGGCAATAAATCCGTCTGGCCTGCTGTGCACCCAGAAACCTTGGTCATGACCATGGTGTGTATACGGGCGAAGTCTGATGCTTTTGGAAAGCATTGCACTTATTGTGCCAGCACAGCCAGCACAGTTGCTGTGGGCCTGAGCAATAGATCTCAATCCCACTGTGCTGGGCAGATTTACTGCACGTGTGTGTATCGGGTGTACACTGCAGGTTCAGTAAACTTGCAATTCCGTGAAGCGCTGGACTCACATGTTGTGACCGTAGCTGTTTGATGTGTGTAGTCATCATGAAATGTGTTAGGAGCAGCTGGAAGGAGCAGGCTGGGCATTCCCACCACCGTAGCTGCAGATTTCCTGGACATGTTGACATATATTTTATCTTGAGAAATCTCAGACATGAGTATGTCAACCCAGACTTAAGGGATGACGTGAAAAATCGTGAGTTTGCTTGTTGCTGCAAGTGCATAACATGAGCCAAGTGATGTGTGAATAGAAAAAAAATTGTTTCTCTATAGTCCGTAGAGGACCTGAGAAGAAATGGTACAAACTGAGCTGTAGGACTGTGGGCATTCAGTTTTAAAATCATAAAAATGCAGAAAAACCTTAGTTGAGATTCTAATTCTGTGGTTTACCAGCCCTCAAAATTCCTCGTATATCAACAGAAATCACTTTCCACCCACCTCTTTTCTTTGCATTCACTATCAACCAAAACCAATGCATGTTACTGCATTTCATCAGGTGCATTTCATGGTCTCTATGCAAACAACTTCCTTAGTTATGGCTGCAGAAATAGACTGGGGAGACAGACTGGCAAATGGAGCACAGCTTTTCCTCTGAGAACTTCATCTACAGCCCTAAAATCATGCCAGCACCTGCCTGTTTGGTGAAGTTCTCTGTAATAGCCAAAACAGGCTCTTCAGGTCCAAGTGGTAAAGTCAGTGTAGGAAGGCAGTCTGTGAAGCCTCAGTGCTGTCTTTCAAGTCTTTATGGCTTTTACCTTTTGGTTGTGATTTGAAACAGAGATCTGGATCTCTTC
This sequence comes from Dromas ardeola, assembly GCA_013398915.1. Taxonomy (NCBI): domain Eukaryota; kingdom Metazoa; phylum Chordata; class Aves; order Charadriiformes; family Dromadidae; genus Dromas; species Dromas ardeola. The sequence continues at coordinate 8,259 of VYZM01002538.1, read as the reverse complement.
TAGACACTGGAAAGCATAAAGGCTTTTTTTAAAACCCATTTTCTGATAAATTACCCACTCTGTCCTTTCCAGACCAAGACTGAGATTATGCCATTATGGTCCATGACCGCAAGTTCAAGTTGAATTTTTAGTGATGGTGAATATGTTCAGGTGATGATTAAAAAAATAAGCCATTTTTTCCTGTTTTTCAGCAGGAAAGGGAGGCATGGAACAGTACAAATATTAGCTGAAAGCCAGCAGATAGAAGTGTATTAGAGCCTCTTTGAGCAGAATCTCTGAATGCAGAAAGGGAGGGTCTGGTTTCTCAGGGCAGAGGTCCTGGCACTCTAGTGAGAGATCTTGGCTTAGCTAAGGAAGGACAAAATCAGGGAAGACAAACATTTGGGTTACTTCTTGCATGGAAACAAATGGGTGCTATATTCTGAAGGAGGAGATGGGCCTCTTACCATGTCAATAAGCTGCACATGCTTTTGTGTTGTCCATAAGTAAAATAATTAATTGTGTGGTGATAAACGTGGAGTAAAACTTCTCTTTCCTCCCATTTATTAGATGTGGTGACTGTAGAGTTAAAATGTAATCTGGAAAGATCACACCTCTGGGGAGCTGCCAAGGGGGTGCTTTGCAGGCCCCCCGAGGAGCCTGAGCAGGTGGGCTGGTCGTGGGTGCACTGATGGCTTGTTCATTGCTTTCCATCTGTCTCTCCACCATTCCCCTGCCCTTTGGGAGAACGGAGTTGTCTGAGGCTTACAAGCCATGTCCAAAAGTCTCTGTTAAGAGATGCTACAGAGATGCAAAAGACTGTTACTGTCAAATCAGTCCTGAAATGACCAGGATTTTAAAGGGTTCATTTAGGCATACTAAAGATCGGAGCGTGACAAGCGTTGACTTGCCACAGGTTGATACACAGTGGGTATTTTCATTCCTTCCCTCCCATTCCAGTAGTCACTAAAAGCTGCCTCGGTGTCAAGTTTTAGGAAAGACTCTGATTTTCACATGTTCAGCAGAGGCTTGCTTGAACCCTTTGATTGGACCCCAAATGATGCATCTGCACAGAGCATGCTCCAGTGCAGAGACATGCAGGACCTTCCCTGCTATGGCAGTGCTGAGCCAGGACTGAGAGCACAGGGCTTGTCCCCACCATGTCCCTGAATGTCCCTGAGCCCAGTCAAGTAGGGATGGTGCTGCCTGAACTGAGCTGAAAGGGAAGGGAAAGGAAATCGGGAGAGGAAGTTGAGTGGGATGAAGGTGAGATGTAAGGGATGGAAAGGGTGGAAAAATAAGGGAGAACTGGAAATGCATAGCAAAGAGACTGGGCATGGGGAACTGAGAAGGACTGAGCAATGAGATAAGGGCTGGGAGAGGAGAGGAATGGCTGGCAAGATGAGTAGCCTGGGACTTTGGTGAGCGGAGAAATGATATGACAGGCCTAGAGCAGGGACAGTTTGGAGAGGAAAGGACAGAATAGCTCAGGTGGGGCATAGATGTGAAGGAGAATATGTGCAAGCTTAGTCACCAAACATCTGGCCAAAGTCTCGCCTCCTTCAGGCTGTTCTTCTCAACAGGGGGTGGCAGCCTGGACCACCGCCAGCGGCTGGGCTGGCACCGGTGGTGGGGGACACCACCGCTGCACAGTGTTCATCTCACTTTTCTAAAAACAAACAAGCAAATGGAATTTAAATGCACAACTGCCTTCTGTTGAATGACTGTCACTGAGGTTGCGGAGTTAGTCACTCAAAAGTCAGGGCTGGCTGCACGGTTTTCGTTCACTTTCCTTGGAGATGGGCACGTGAGTAAATCCAAGGCGTCTCCATGTTTGGACAGCCTTAGTTCTGACATTTCCCAATCTCTGTGTTTTTGCTTTTGCTTTTCCTGAGAAAACTCTCAAGAAACCTGCACAAATAAAGTCTTGTTTTATGTTTCCTGTTTTTTCCCGAAGACTTTAGATAGAAAAAAAAAAAAAAAGAAGATATTTTTAATGCAAGCTGTGTTCTCTCAGGACGAACAGAGCAGGAATTGTTAACGTAATACTGAAGGCAATTCTATTATTGCTTAACTTTAATCCTTAAAACTGTATCAAAATGAACAGGCAGTTTTAATTCTGCCATTCCCTATTCAGTGTACTTGACTGCTGCCTTTACAAAATATTTTTAGCACGGTTTTGTGTAGGTGACTGCGTGTGTGTAAGAAAGATATGTCATCTTTTTTTTATTAGCCCACTCATCCACATGCTGTGATGAAAAACCGGCATGTTTATATGTGTACAAGTATGTCTGTCTGCATAAATTAGAGGTTTTGCATCTGAATCAGGCAATGTGTTTCTGCAGCAGACAGAGATGCCTTTCTCCCCCAGGGCCGTTGAGCCAGTTCCTTGTTCTGAACCGTGCAGCCGAGAGGCAGCGGTGGTGCTTCCAGCCCTCTTCCACCATTAAACGTATTTGTTAGTGTCCCAGAACGAAGCTTTGGAGCCAAAGACATGGAGCCAAACCCAACTTCAGCCCTGGCTACCTGGAATCTTTCCACTGACCTTAATAGGACTGTGACCAGACCCCAGCTATAAACAGTTCAAAAGAGATAATGTAGATGCTTATTTTGTTTTCCTTTGGACTGCTTTGTGTGTTGCACTCAGACATGTTTTCTTAGCATCACGTTCACCCTGTAGTTGGCAGGTACCATTATTTAACTTCTACCTGCCAGCTTTGCAGTCATCACGTCGTTGTGTTGGCCCGTGCATTGGTAGGCTGGAACAAGACTCTGGGTGTGCTGGTGCTTGCAGGAGAGATCTTTTCCTTTTGCTTTCCATCCTTCTTTTCCTCTTTACCAGTTGTCTGTGGTCTGACTGAGCTGAGCTTTGCTTTGGAGCTTCAGCTTTTCACAAACGTTGGCGGAGCATCGTCTTGTGAAGGGGGTGGAACAAGGCACAGTTAAGGATGAAAAGTGCCTGTTTCCAGGGCTTGAAATTTGAGAAAAAAGGAAGGAAAAGCCCTCAGGGAGTTGGGATGGAGGAGTATGGTTTTGGCATGCAGTTTTGCTGGCATCTGTGCAGCCTGGGGACACGTGCATGAGGAGAAAGGCCACAGAGAGTCAGAGCTCAGCTCTGCCGGGATGCCGAAACTCAGGTGCTTTGGCACGTTCAGAGACATCAGTCCCCCCTCGCCATCCCTGGAGGTCTGGGGGCAGTGAGGCCAGGCAGCCCCAGCACTAAGCCCCTGTGCCCCACTCTGACCTCCCCACTGGTAGAGCTGCAGCTCGGTCAGGGCAAGGACAGGTTGATACGAGGAGGCTGAAGGCCCCTGTTAAATGGGCTTTTCCTCTTTTGGCCACTCGTCTCCAATAAGGGGCTCAGACAGGTGTCAGCATCTTGTTTTCCTGGGGTTTGGCCAGGCCTTTTCCAGCAGCTGTGATTTCCAGGCAAGCTCCCATCCCAGCGCTGGGCAGCCTGTCCTGGGGACAATCCTTGGAACTGCCTTGGGTGGAGTTGACTTAAATAGTGCCCCTCTGCCCCAGAAGTAAATGCTCCCAAAGCACTTCTGCTGCTCTGTTCCTTTCACTGGGAAGGCGGAGAATTACTCTGGGTTTGGAAAAATGAAGCTTTAAACTTCTTGGGCTGCAGCTGCTTCTGCAAATGGTGCCACTCAGCCAGACTTCATAGCATTAGACTTCTTGGCTCCGTATCACCCTTTATAAAATAGATATTTTCTTGATAGCTTGAGCACCAGCAATTCCCTTGGTTCCATAAAGAACATGAAAGAAGGGGTTTTGATGCCCCAGGGAACTTGCAGTGTGCAGTGTTTTAAGGGAAAGGCCCTTGCTTCATGCAGTGCTTTGGATTATTGTTCTTGAATATCCTGTTTCACATTATTTATTGCTGCAGATTTATTTTTTATTGTCTCGTTCCCAGGCAATAAAACACATTGCTGTAAGACAGAGACAAATCAAAAGAAAAAGGATTGTTTCACTTTAGGGATGTTTTGGCTCTGCTGATGGACTTCATGGTGGCCCCTGGCTCTCCCAGCATGGGATGAACTGGAAGTCCAGACCTGCACGCTGCGGGGAGCATGGCCCTGGCCCCACGCACCATGGCTCGTTCCTGTTTCTGGTTAGCCTGTCATCGGCTCTCGAGGCAGAGGAAGGTGCACTGCTACTTTCTGTGCAAGATTTCAAGGTAGGCGTGTGTGAATTGGGCTGTAAATAAGAGACACAGCGGGGCCTGGCTTTCTCGGGTGCAGTTGTATCGACTTCAAGAGCACTTATCCTGATCGTCGCCCATGCACAAACAGGGTTTGGCCCCATGTGCAGGCTCTTGACTTGCACAATACAAGGAAAAGTGATGCCAGAACATAAATTAAGAAGCATGAATGGGTAAAACACAAAGGAGCTTATTTTGTGCTAATAGTTTAGCAAAGGCATTCAGACACTTCTAAAGTTAGCACATTGTGCTGCCAAGAGAAACAGTGCAGCAGGGGAAAAATACCTCACTGGATAGCTGTCTACCAGCAGATACGTCCTGTTTTTCAGCCCAGACAAATACAGTGTGACTCTGCCAAGTATACACTTTGGTTTTCTTTGCCTTATGTGGGATAAATACTTCCCCCCTCTTCCAAAGTTAGTCTAGTAATTAACGAAAAATCAAAGCTGTACCTGATAATAACGTGGTGCTTTATCTGTAGCAAAGACTTTCAATCACAGAAATTACCTTGTCTCATCAATTAGCTGAAACCTCGCTCAGCCTGTAATAAAGACTGCCTAATTCACATGTGGCTTCTGATTGCTCTTCCCAGCACTGCTAATGGCTTCAGTCAGCGTTGTGTCAGAGGTACCGCAAAGCAGAGCTGTGTGAGAAACAGAATAGATTTGGCAAATGCACATTTTATGAACAAAAATGCCGCTCTAAAAATACATTGCCTTGCTCAGACTAAGAACTGAGGAGTTAGCAAAAACCATGTTTGAAGTTGCCATGCAGCTTCACTTGGGCTTCCCTGTCCGTGTTTTATAATACAACCGTAAGCATGAGATCGTGTAATTAAAGACCTTATCAAGTACTTATGCAAAAGTAGACTAAGTGAAGGACACATTAGCAATCTTATTTCTGACACTTCTCAACTTCTGAGTGCCTGACGCTGCAGTTAGTTTGAATGTTCATGCAGTCTAGTTTTTGTGTGTAACATAGACCGTATTAAATATCCCCCAAGTAACAACACCTGTCACTGAAATATCAAAGGGTCTCAGCTGTGCACTGTATATTGTGAGTAATTACAGTAAGTAATGACTCTTTGTTATTTTCCTGTCACACAGGGCCCAAGGATAGTGGGGCCCCATTGAACAACCACCCTGCATAACAACCCGCAGGGTGACTTGTCCTCTCCGGCATGGAGCTCCTCACTGCAGGAACCAGTGGCGTAGCCCAGGACTGGCTATGGGGACAGCCAGCCTTGGAGCCACCCGCTCTGAGCCCGTTTGCGAGGAGAGGGGTTGCTGCCGCAAGTGAAACGGGCAGGAGGCTCTGATGAGAGTCACACCAGGGACAGGTTGATGGCTATTAATGATTTTATTGCTAGGTCTGGGCTCCTGGTGGCCAGGGTGATGGTGATGTGAGCAGCACCTCAGCCACCGTGCTGGGGCTGGGGCTGGCCAGTGCTGTGGTGGACTAACGGGTCCTCCCGGACAACCCTCCCCTCCCTGCCTAAGCCCCCGGTGGTTGAGAGCAAGGCTGAGCTTGGGCCCAAGCCCACTGGGTCTGGAGGAGCTTCCACCACTCGCTAAACTCCTCCTCGTACCTGTCCCAGTGGCTCGGCTGGAGATGGGCATCCAGCTCAGCAGCTTTGGTCTTCCTGGCTCCTTGCCGGCACCCACTGCCCTGCGGTACATCCAGGAGCACCTCGGCGTCTCCGAGGTGGCAGTGGCTTAATAAACTCTTCCTCCAAGCAGAGTAGGAGCATGCAGAGGGTTGGGCATGTGCAGAGCCTCGGCAGAAACAGGGTCTTTGTTGGCAATGTGCCCCTTTTACCTTTAGCCCAGGGTTGCCATTTCAGTATATAAATCAGTGAAAGTTTTGGCAGTGGATTAACTTGACATAAACCACATAGCATTCCTCCTCCACCGACATGTCCAGTCTGTAATTTATATGCTTTTTTTTTGTGATAGATTTCTTTTCTGAGAATAATTTGCATCATCATTCATTTTAAAGATAGATTGTTTTGCAGTGTTTGATAGATCAACCCCGGCACTTGGAAAGCTGGCATCCAGATGTACAGTTTGCAAAGGAAATATACTCTTGTTCAAGGGAGCAGTGGTGATATGAGATCACCTTATATGGACCTTTCTATCTTCCCCTGCTAGCAGAGAATTGATTTCTTTTGCAATGAAAATTCCTCAAAGCAATCCTTTATCACTTGTAAAAGAAATGCAAAATGGGAAAGTACAAGGCAGTGTATTCAGAGCGAGGAATTATTAACAGTAATGTAGCTTAATGGCATGACAGCAGGGATAAATTTGGATCATGGACTCTGGAGTTAAGGTTCAGGAAATAGCAATCTCCGTTTAAAGATGCAATCCAGAAATTAATCAGGATGAATGATACGATAATATACGAACAGCAGCGTTTATAAACTCCTAAGGGTTTCATGGCTCTGTTGAACCAAGCACACATCCTAATAGACAGCCCTGCCTCAGAGAGTTTACAATCCTGGGTGTCGAGGCTGAAAAACAGTGGGATAAAGGAAGGATTAATATGCTCATTTTGCAAACAGGGAGTCAAGCCACAGGGTGATTCGGAGACAAATTTACAAAATGGGTGCAGGCTTTCCAGTGCTTTGCTCTCAGGTGCTTTTCTCGCTGGGAACCAGCACGGTGCCAGTGAACTTGTGGCTCCTGAATGGCTGCATGGAAGAAGTGCCGAAGGATGGGATCTGCTGGAAAAAGATCTCATGGTGCATGGGAGGTGTGATTCATCCACAGGGAAATGGGGAGGGACGGAGGGAGGGAGGGAGGGAGGGATGGATGGATGGATGGGACATCTCCATCTGAGGAGACCTCAGTGCTTGTCGCTGCATTTCAGGGCTCTTATTCAGCCTTTTTGCTTTTGGTGAGTCATTCATCTTCACACTCAAGGTACCAAATCACAGAATCACAAAATTTCAGAGTTGGAAGGGACCTCTAGAGATCATCTAGTCCAACTCCCCTGCTAAAGCAGGATTGCCTAGAGCACATTACTCAGGACTGCATCCGGACGGGTCTTGAAAGTCTCCAGAGAAGGGGACTCCACACCCTCCCTGGGCAGCCTGTGCCAGTGCTCTGTCACCCTCACCGTAAAGAAGTTTTTCCTCATATTTGATCAGAACTTCCTATGTTCCAGCTTGTGCCCGTTACCCCTCGTCCTGTTCCTGGGAACCACTGAAAAGAGCCTGGCTCCATCCTCCTTCAACCCACCCTTTAGATACTTGTAAACATTCATAAGGTCTTCCCTCAGCCTTCTCTTCTCCAGGCTAAAGAGTCCCAGCTCTCTCAGCCTTTCCTCATAAGGGAGATGCTCCAGTCCCTCAATCATCTTTGTTGCCCTACGCTGGACTCTCTCCAGTAGTTCCCTGTCTCTCTTGAACTGGGGAGCCCAGGACTGGACACAGTATTCCAGTTGTCGCCTCCCCAGGGCAGAGGAGAGGGGGAGAATGACCTNGAGGGGGAGAATGACCTCCCTTGACCTGCTGGCCACACTCTTCCCTACGCAGCCCAGAATTCTGTTGGCCTTCTTGGCGACAAGGGCACATTGCTTGCTCATGGGTAATTTACTGTTTACCAAGACCCCCAGATCCTTTTCTTCAGAACTGCTTTCCAGCAGATCCACCCCTAACCTATATTGGTGCCTGACATAATGCTTGAGAATAATTGCTCTGAGGAGCTGATGATGGCCTAGTAGGTTGGCTTTGTGTTTGCTCTGCTCCACAACAAGTCTCAGCAAAAAAGAAAAAATAATCTGGGGAGTAGATGTTCTGTAGGTGTCAGTGGGGTGGGCTGAGAGGTGACCAAGCCACAACTCAGTCCTGTCATGCCTGGCACAGTCACGTCCACACATGTAGGACCAGGGGGGTTCAGGTACTGTGACCAGGTGCAGGAGGAAGTCAGACGATCTTTGGCAGCTGTGTTACCCGGTGCAGGTCTCACTGTGACATCCTGCCGTCTGAATCAGGCCCAAGACTCCTGCTGTTAAAAAACCTGAATTTGGTAAACCAAATTTAGTTAATTTAGTTGGGGCAATTCCAAGCAGAA
>VYZM01002536.1:259283-270720 GCA_013398915.1 Dromas ardeola | reverse complement strand
AATTGCAAAGACTGGTACCGGTGATGGATGGAATTGCCCTATGCAACAATACAGGCTGCAGATCTATTGCCTGGGAAGCAGCCTTGCAAAAAAAAAACTGGTGGTCCTGGTGAACAAGAAGCTGAACATCAATCATCAGTGTGCAAAGAAGGCTGAAAGCATTCTGTAAGCAATCCACTCTCTCTGCATGGCACTTGTGACACTCCATCTGGAGTATTGTCTAAAGCTTTGAACTTACCAGTACAAGAAAGACATACTGTAGCAAGTCCAACACAATGATTAGGAAGCTGGGCAAAAGGCTAGGAGAATTATATTTGATCAGCCTTATGAAGAGAAGGCTAAGGCAAGCTCTTCTTGATGTCTAAAACTACCTTATAGGAGGCTATAGAAAAGATGGAGACAAGCTGTTCTCCAAGGTGCACAGTGAAAGGACAAGAGGCAGTAGAAGTAAAAGCTGCAACATGGGAAACTGGGTATAAAGGAAAACATTTTCACCGTGAAGGGTATCGAAATATTGGAGCAGGTTACCCAGAGAGGCTGTGGAATATCTATCCTTGGAAATATTAAAAGCCCAATTGGACAAGGCCTTGAGCATGTGATCTAGTTAGATCTGACCTCCAAAGGTCCCTTCCAACCTATATTATTCTGGCTCTGTGGATTGTACTAATACAATAAACAGGACAATTTCACAGGCTCAAACAATAACCCACAACTGTCCACTGCATTTTCTTGCTAATATGTTCTTTGCTATAACCAATGCCAGCTACCACTCTCACAGATTGCACCTAGGCATGATTTGGAACACAGCACAAACCAGAAACTCTTCCAGTTGGCAGTATGGATAGGGCCAAACTTCTATGAACAAGAAAGAGAAGACAAAACAACCATGTATCAAGCCAGGCCATGCTACTTTACCTCAAGACCAGAGAGAGGTCCCTGGTTTGCTTTATTTAGCTGTATAGATGTAGCCTCGGAGGCAGTTGAGGAAACAAGCGAAAGAGCTAACAAGCTATAAAATATGTAGTTAGCAAGAATGGGAAACAACGCCAATGAATGATTTAAACAGTATGATCATTAATAGAACGGAGATACTGAAATTATCACAGATGCTTTTGGACTAAGTAAAGCTTGTATATCAAAACATGAAAAAGCTTAGGCTTTTCCAAAATAGATCATTTGCTCTTCAGCACTTTTGAGATTTCAAAAATATAGATGAGGTTACGGAAAGTCCTAAGGAATGAAAACAAAAGGTCCAAAGGATGCCAGTTCTCAGTGTAAATCAGTCTGTCAGTGTACAGCAGTTTATCAGTCCATCAAAACAGTGCGTCAAATTATTCAGTTATGCTCGATACATGTGAGCTTAATTAAAGATGATTCTGAAATTTCTGGATGGATTCTATGATAACCATTTACTAAAGCTAACTAACAAATTGAACGTTATTACAACTACTTTGTGTAAGCTCTCACCCATCATCAATAACCATACTTCGTGAGAGAATGCTTGAACGAAATGCATATATATAGAATACATATATAGGGAAATGTAGGATTTCTATCAGGAAAATTAAGGATGATTTCTGAATCATTTTGGTAATCTAAAGTCACCAAATAGCCCCTTTCATATTAACAACTATACAGGAAGTACAAAAAGAATCTTCTATAAATGATAGGTAACAAGCTTCAATGGCAATTCATCGCTCAAAGTGACTATTCATTTAACCCATACTCTCCTTCAGCAACCTGTTCAAGTTCAAAATTTTAATCTATATACTCTGGTGTATTCAAGATAAATTAGAAATCTAAAGGACAACTTAAAAATTTTCTAACTCTAGGTGACATAGTACTGTAACGTACTATTTTCTTTTCTAAACCTCTTGGTAAGTGACTTCTTTTTAACCCAGCAATGATTGAATGGATAACAAACCTTTGGAATTACCAGGCTGAGGCTTTCTGCAAATCGAGTCATGAACATTTTTCCCTTTCTGTGCTGTCTTCTTTTTCTGAAATGCAAGCTACAAGGATTTCACTTTTGTAAGGTCCAGAGAAATCAAATTATTTCAGGACTGCAAAAACTGATTTACAGAGAGTGGTTAAAATAGCAAACATCTAGAGAAACTTCATATAAAGTACTGTATTTATATTATAATGTATTTACATATATAAATACACTTACACATATATATGCATAAATACATATAAAAGCATTCAGACATGCTAGCTGTCTAAATAATATTTACTAATGTATGTTCAAAATGGTAGATTCCAAATTTCTTTCATAATTATAATTTCCACTGAAGTAGTGAATAAAGACCTTTAAATAAAGGTCTTGGTCCACAAAATAAGGCAGAATTATTTACAAGAATTGTGAGAGATACAGTTAAGCATGGAACGGACATATGGAAGGCTGTACAAAATAAAAAGCTTATGGTTAGTAAAATAAGCCACAGAAATATTCCAAACAAACACTGTAAGTTCTTATCAAGTAAAAAAAAATTATTAAAATATTATGGATAAAACATAACAGAAATGTACTGGCAAGAAGCTGGACTAGGTGTTTTCCATGGCTGACTCCAGTGAGGTAATTTGCCACCTGTTAACTATTTATACCTCTGCAAACAGATTTGCAGCTTCATTCATTGCACATACAGTACCACTTGGGTAGTATTTCGTCTCATGACCATTTTGCTCAGCTATTAGAACACAATTTCAGACAAACCACGCAAATGAAGAGCACCTGCTTGGTGTGCTAACTCCAGTGAATAGATTGTAAACTGTGTCTGAGAAAGCCGTGCTAACTAGCCACCACCTGGTAAAGCATCACTCTAAGATAAAATAGTTCAATTCAATTATAAATTTGACTAATTTCATCTGCAGGTGCATTCAGTCTAAATCAGTACACAAAGAATACAGTTTACACTTTTGTGAGCACTGGCCCTCTCAATAACTATATTGTTCTACTTTCTGGTGAAGCGTCTAAAGTTTCATCAACAGTTGAATACTTAAGATGCACATTTTATAAGTACTTCTTAAGCCACACGATTTTTTTCATATAACAATTTCATAATTAAAAATTTAATGTAACTGAAAAAGAAGGTCAAAGTGTATCTGTGTATGTGAAAGAATTTCTAGTTCTGTTTTCAATGCAATAGAAGTTCAGCAAAACCTTAAATAAATTCTTATTTTATTGCTATTAATACTATGGGTTATGAGACTTCAAAAGAGGCAAAAATAATTCTAGTGTAAACAATATATCATGTATTGTATAGACAGTGACTGAAGTCCATTTTAGATACAGTTAAATCCTAGGAATTAAGTATAAATCTGGTATCAAAGTGGATTAGGACAATTTTGTTTCATACCAAATGGTGTTCTTGCCCTATATATCTATATACATACATAAAAAACTCAGTTTGCATTAACACAACATACAGCAGTCTTGATTTCAACACACATTCAACATGTTTCACTGAGATTACTTGATCAATTGCATTTAAAGTATAGACAGACTTGTATAAGAATCCGTATTGTTTATTCTTTGTTAGCTGAGACATTTCACTTAGGTGTAATTCAAGTGGACTAAAACAAGGAGCCTAATCTATTTATATTATTTATGAAGACTGGTAGCCCCTCAGAAATAGAATAGGATGATTCAGAGCATCTAAAACACACACATAAAGTCATCAATATGAATAAATCTGAAACAGAAATTATATAGAGGCGATTTATCTGAGTCTACCTAGGTCTTACTCTATCTGACAAAGAAGTCAACCAAGACTTTTGGAGAAGATCCATCTCAAGATAACAAGAGTTTCTGAGAATCATACCTAGCTCTCCCTTACTCATATGCAAAGTAGCATGATGAAAACCTGTGCAGATTAGTTTAACTGAATTCCTTGCTTCCTATGGTCAGACCTCTTGCAGTACGGAAAATGCTCTCAAATATTCAGTATATACAGTGGAAACAAAAAGTCAAGTTGCAATATATTTTATTTCTCTGTAAATGCAGTAACTCATCTTCAGAACGACTTAAAAGCATTCAGAAATATGTTAATCTCTATTAATTTTCTCTCAAAAAAAAATAATGTCTGAGCATTACTGTATTTTACAATAGCTACTAGTAAGACAAACCAGCTCCACTCTGGCTTGTTATGCTAGCTGAGGTCAAGAGTTACTAAATGAGAATTTCAGATTTTTTTTTGTAACAGTTAGAGTCTTAAGAAATTTATATGTTCCACAATAATTTGGACATTTACTTTGGCATCTGTTCGTATTATCTGTAATGCAAAAGAGTTTATCACATAATTTTCTAGGGATACAAATACAAATATTAGTGTGTAATTCTCTCCATTTTTAAAGTTAAACTTTTTTCTTTAAATCATACCTTCAGTTTATAAGTCTTATGCACTCTCCCAGTAATAGCCGATATTCCTCTATGAATAATATGCTAATGTATATTTTAAAAGCCTAAAAGACTAGGAAAAAATCTTTAATTTTTATATTTTTAATTTAGTTCATGGTCTGATTGAAAAGGGAAAAATAAATTATTGGAAAAATTCATAAAGCTATAAAAACCTTTGAATCCAAAATGACACAATTCCTGATTGAGAAAGATAAACAGTAAATTGAAACTCACTCTCTCCACTGGAAAACTGTGATTTTTAGTCACACACATTACATTTCCTCATAGTTCAATTTTTCACATAAAATATTACCACTAAACCTACTTATTGCTCTGCATATTACTGTTCATGAGTTTGACATTATGTTTTTCACCGTATACAGTTTTCAAAATCTTTCTAGAGGCATTTTTTGCAGGCTTTCATACTGGTATATGGGTTGGGAGAGGTACAAATTCCAAATATGTCAGTACCCCCATATACAGCCTACAATGTAAGAACTGCATTCCAAAGCCATTACTTACTAAGTATATGCTCATAAAAGTCCAGGTTTACTCATGCTAGAAATGTGATAGCACCTTCTGTACTATTGTTTTCTATCTGAATTTATGTTTACAATTAAATATACATATATTTCCCACAAATTTATAGTACTTCTTTTACCCTGCTGCTGAGGATTCTTCTGTTTAGAAAACAGTAGCTGATTTTTTAATTAAACGTTTTCCTGAATATCCTCAGAGGCAGAGTATCCACTTCAACTTATGCCAAAAAGTGTACAGCAGTTGATCCACTGAATATTTAACTGCAATCCCATTATCAGCATTTTCAACATTGGTTTCATTTGGAATTTTGCACATTGAAAATGCATAAATAAACAATACTTACTTTCACATATGCAACTGCTGCAATCGTAAATTCTTTAAAGTTATGCATAGATTTTTTGAAGGTATTTAATTATTTCTACAGTATTGCTACACTTTTTCTAAGACTTACAGAAACATACAAACTGAAGAGGGTTTTTTCTGTGAGTAGTGCAATAGTGTATGTCTTGATATTCTGAACAAATATCTCAAAATTTTGCCACAAATATGCGTGGTTATATCTGCATTTGTGCGTGCGTATGCAGACTTACAATACACAAATACAGAGGGTAAGATTCTATCTTTGGATTCAAGTCTGAGAGCAAGACTCAAGTTTTGCTGGACTCTATCTTCTAAATACAAGGAGATAGCATAAGTGGCTTTGCCTTTTCTCATGCAGGAAAATGTAACCTCAGCGAGTTCATCTTGAAGAAATAACGTTAGCATGGTGGTCTACAGAGTAAGAGAAATGAAACAGAAGACTATCATGCTGGCCAACAGCCAGCTGCTAGTCTGAGGGAGCATTATATTTTCTCCTACAGTGAGCATTTACTCAATCACGCAATGTGAACACAATTTCAGTTAAAAGCAAACGAAAGAGACGACAAACTCTTTCATAACTCAGTGTCTTAGCATAATGTCATAAGGCCTGAGTTTAAACCCATTCAAACTAAGTGCGAGGATTTGTAACACGCATCTTGCCCTTAACAATTCAGATGGCTCACACCCGCCATTCAGGCTTTTGTGGATCACAGTCTGAGATTTCCTATTTTCCTCATGCATTCTACAAGGAAGCTTAAGTGACTATACTGAGATTACAAATTTGACTAAATAACATCACGCTTAAAAAGTAGATGCTTAATTATGATCATGAATCTTCTTTGTGAATCCTGCCCCCATTTTTTAAAATCATTGAGTAAATTATTCTATTGCCTCAGGATCAAGTGGCATTAGCTCTTCCCAAGTGGTTTCAGGCTCAACATTTATATGCTGCAGGTATATTCATATTCCCAAAATCCAAATACTGACAATGCTGTTTTAAAATGAGATTTAGTTCTTTTTTTCCATTCAATGATTTAAGTATACAAGGAACCAGTGTAGGTGTTCCTTTTATCATAAGTAACATAAAGACAAATGGTTCAATGACAGAAAGATTCTGACATAGCAGCTACACTTTTCAGATTAATCATTATCTCATAAAGCTTATGTATAGTACAATTTTATTAATCTTACTGAAGTCAATGATAAAGCACATACTTATTTCAGTGAAACCAGGGTATCTGCCAGCGAATTCATCACATGAACCCTAAGAGCTGCCTTTTCTCTTACAACATTGTTAAAGAACGAATCAGGTCTAAGTCAAGTTTGTAAAGAACAAGTGACTATTTGAGGCAGAATGACATAAAGGCATGAGGCAAAGGGACATACATAAACAGACTTATTTGTATTACTTCCATAGGTATTTACAAGAAAATCTCTGTGGTTGTATTGTATTTTAATTTTTGGTTGCAAAAGGAAAAGGGGGTGATGTTTGTATCCACAAGGTAAGTCAAATGGAGCTCAATTTTCAGTTAAACTGATTCAATGATGCTGCAATTTCATGAGTTACTACTGTAACAATGATTACTGAATCCTACAGGAGTCCCATCATCTTTTAATAATACAGATGTCCTGAGGTAAATGGTTCATTGAAATTTCAGCCACATCAGAACCAAACAAAAAACCAAGCTCATGCAAGTCTCCATTCCACCCCTTAATCAAAACTATAATAATTCGTTTCATGTTCAGAATCAAACACAAAATGCTTTACATTCTGTATTAAAAATCTAGCTTACATTGCAAATACATGCACACTCACACTTCAAAAACACGGAAATCTAATCTCAGTCACCGTACTGCTGGTATGTGCTGTGATTTCTTCTTGCACATTCTCAGCTGGAACCTACATACATAAAAATCAAATTAGCTCTTCCTAATTTACAGAGTTTGTATACTAGTCATTAAAACTTCCCTTATTCTAGTTTCATTCTAACTTCTGTCATTAATTTAATCTTAACTTTTTTTCCTTACTTTTAACTTCTATTCAGTGGTAATATACAAAAAATGAAATACTAATTCTTTAATTTATGAATCTATATATATACAAAATAAGTATTTACATATATATTAAGAAACAGAAGGTCTGATCTGAAGACCTTACTCAACTCAAAACTTTTTTTTTCTTACTTCGGAGATGGGTATACACTTCAGCAAGCTTTTTGCTTAAGTAGGAGATGGAGGATTTGGCTTAAAGTAGTAAAATAATGAATTATGTTAATTTCATATTCACAAAGACATTAAAATCTTATAAATAATTTAGCCAAATCAAAATCACTGTTCATGTATGAAAGTGAATTAGAACAACCATAGGGAACAAAAGTATCACAGTTACAATACTAAAACCATTATAACCTTCTTCTGCTAAACTGAAAAGGCTAACATTTATCTTATTATAAGGTTATTGAGAAAACAGTTATTTTAAAGCAGCAAGGCATTTGAATGCTGATTTCTGATCTTTTTAAAATTTACAGGAATTTAAACAAGCATTGTCTGGGATTTGTGACCTTTTCACCAATGAAAACACAGACAACACGTTTTCTGCAGGGGTTTTTTTAGGATTTCAATAAAATTAAATGTCCCTTCTTGCTCTTCTCCTGGCACATAGACTAAATATGCTAGGCCACATTCAGTTCACATTTTTAACACGCCATCATCACAACTTCATTTTGACTAGCAGAGGACAATAAGCAGTAGTCTTTGGTCCACTGTCCAAAAGATTTATTTCCCTTTCAATATTGTAATAAACCTTTATCTGTAAAAATACAGAAGTTTTACTTTTCAAAGACAAATGCAAATGTGTTGGATTTGATAAAAAGGGTTTACACACAAACATTTATTGAACACACAGAGTAAAAAGGATAAGAGGCAGAGAAATAAAAATTAACTAGGAGGCTTTGTGTGAGAAGAATGCTGCAATACTTACAGAAAATTACAGGAATCTTATTAATTAAATTAATAAAATAAATATATGGAAACTACTCAACTAAATGCATTCCAAGGAAAGTACCATTAAAAGTAAAGATGTAACATTCTAGCAATGCAAAATAGCTCTTCTGAAAGATTGATCTTATGCATATTGGTTCTCCAAGCAAAGAAAAATATTGATATAGCCCCACAGCCGTGTACCTTGTAATGAAGAAAAATGAGCATCATAATTTTGTATAACAAGTATACTCCAAAAATGAACACATGTTTTTACATAAATATTTATCGTGCCTTCTTATTCGTACTTAACATTCTTTATTTCTTATTTCATTTGTTTCTGTTTTTCCCCTCTTTGCCTATTGTTTTTGTTTCCGTCTCTGAATTCTCGTAATCTCTCCAGCTCTTTTTCCATTTGTATGTTTTGTATTTGTCTATCCCGTGCTTTCCCGAATGATTGACTTCATATACTTTCCTTCTTCCTTATTCTCCCTCTCCTTTTATATTCCTATTCCATGTCCTGGTAACTCAATCACATCTTTTCCAACTATACCCTCAAGTGTAATATACTGCTGTCTATCCTTGCAGTTGTTTCGGCATAGATTACTGTAGTAAAGACTATCTCAAACAGAACCAGTGGCAAACTAGATGTATATAAAATAGCAACACAGAATCTCAATTGACCTTACACAATGGGTGGTGAAATGGAAAAAGTAAGCAGGTTAAAAACAGCTACATACACACAAAAGACTAAAGTAGGAACTATAAAAGATGATAAAGTTGGTGCTGTTGTTAGTTGTAGTAGGCAAATATCTTCTAGATATTCCTGTGGTTTGTACATTTATGACCTGCAGTTAGTTATGGAGCAATTGTACTTTAATGCTAAAGCCTCTGTGAACTTTCTAGTAAAAACTTTAGTGCTGATGCTACTTCATGAGCAGTATCTGTTCCGTGAATAAACAGATAACTTCACCTTTCTGTGCTGTCAATCTGGCACCTTTCACAAGCTTTGAATTCCCTTTAAAATAAAAAAATAAAGATTTCACTGTCAAAACAGGTTTGAGCTGACAGATGAACTGAGTGAGAGATTTCAGAGACGGTGATAGTTCATTGCCCTTCAGCAATCTCTATCTCATCTGTGCTGAAACTGAAAGACACTAGCATATGTAATCAGGTGTTTTTGCAAAAAAAGAAACATAAAAGCCATCTTTTATCTCAATCTCTTCCAAATATAAATAAAGATAAAATAAAATACTACAGTGATTAGTACATTTTCCTCTTTTTTCCCTGTTAATAAAGTATCTACTACTCCATTTCTGATTTATATGCTTGGGCACATATGAAGTATAGCATCGCTAAGGAGGTGTTTAAAGCACAAAATACCTCTTTTTTCAGACTTTTTAAACAATAGGGATATAATGCTATAAAATGATAAAAAGTTGTTTATTATTGTAACAATTCATTCAAATTATTTAATATTATATTATATATATAATATTACTATATAAAATTACTACGATATGAAAATGTACATGCATATAAATGCCCTGTTAATTAACCTAAATATCACATTAAATTTAACACAATAAATTAATTTAATGAATTAATGATTTAATGACTTAACACAATGATCGTAAGTTAACAGTAGAAAAAAATCAAAATTTTTCATATGTAGTCTTCTCTACTGGCTTCTTCAACTATACATGTGAAAAGTTCCTGTTTATTATTGTTTTTAATGAGGAAACCTATATGTTCTTAATCATCACTAATATAATTTCTGATTTGTCTGGATAGATTAGAATCGGTTCAGCATTTTTTTAGTGATAGGGCTTAAGGGACTATAGAAAATGTATATACACCAATTCAGCACAGCACAAAAATTCTGCACAACACATTCCAACCCTGACAGAAAAGAAGCACAAGAAAACCTGGGTGTTGTCTTGAGCTCACTTTTGAGCAGCAGACTGGTATACACCATTCTGCTCTTTCTCTACCATGACATTACCAGTCAAATACCAAACAAACGAAACAAAAAGTTGTATGAACTCACGGGTGAGGGTTGCTGTTTTGATTCCACTATTTTGTCAGAGTACAAAGGAGTAGCGGAATTATAAACCCCTTTGGTAGAGACTCAATAACCATGAGCAAACTTCTTAAACCTTTTATTTAATCTTTCTTACCATGGAGTGGTGAGGTCAGTTTAAAATAGCTAGCTTATTTTCTTCATGTTCTATCAAAACAACTTTAAAGGCTTACTTCAAGAAAGAGCAGCAAGCAGTTCCATCCCAAGGGTTCTGGCCGACTCATGAACACATTTCAGAGAGTAATAAATTTGCTTTGACTTTACCTGATCAATAGGCATTTCTACTAGCACATGTTTATCATCTTGTACTTTTGCTCCTTGAATTTCTTCTCTTGGTTCACCTGCTTTAAAGGTACTTGATGCTAAAAAGTAATGAAAAATTTTGCTTTGAAATTCCATGCTCATCAAATACTTTAATAAAACTCCGTGTCTTTATTATGAATTTTCATTTTTACAATACGAAATAGAATTTGAAAAATACCATGTAACAAGTAGCTCACTTCAATGTCTTTACTTAGAATTCAGTGAATTATTTTCTCTGAATAACGTCCTCACCAAAACATGGAGCTGACTTTAACGTATGTATTGAATTTTACCAAATAAACCCTTCATAATTAGGTAAAGTTTATAAGCTAAATTGGAAGTTAGGGCCCTCCCCCTGATTGTTGTGAGGTGATTATTGAGAGGTGGGCCCATGTGAACCTCATGTGGTTCAACAACACCAAGTGCAGGGTCCTGCACCTGGGTCAGGGGAATCCCAAGCATATATACAGGCTGGGCAGAGAATGGATTGAGAGCAGCCCTGAGGAGAGGGATTTGGGGGTGCTGGTGGATGAGAAGCTCAACATGAGCCAGCAATGTGTGCTCACATCCCAGAAAGCCAACTGTATCCTAGGCTACATCAAAAGAAGCGTGGACAGCCGGTCAAGGGAGGTGATTCTACCCCTCTGCTCTGGTGAGACCCCACCTGGTGTACTGTGTCCAGCTCTGGAGCTCCCAACATAAGAAGGACATAGACCTGTTGGAGCAAGTCCAGTGGAGGGCCACGAAGATGATCAGAGGGCTGGAGCACCTCT
>VYZM01002536.1:225450-248108 GCA_013398915.1 Dromas ardeola | reverse complement strand
AGAAAACCTGAAAGAACAAGGAGAAATATTGTTAAAACTAAAAGATAATATTGTCACCAGAACAATTAGATACAAGTACATCCATGAATACATTAAGGCTGGAAATCATGTTTTTATCCACTAGATTAATGAAAATCTGGAATCAAAGGAGCAGAGCAAAAAGCAACACATTTTTTCTTAAAATGAAGCTTGATCATTTCACAGAAAGGATTCCTATGATGTGGTTTTATACCAGAGAACTGGTTACACTTGTCAGCATCAGTCAGCAGCTGAATGTCTTCACATTTGCTTTGGCTCAGATGAGAAGCCTATTCCTGAAAGTTTCTTTTAACACAGAGAAGTAGCAATATCTCCTGGTCATTCTGCCCATGCAACCTATTCAATCTTAGCAATATAACAAATACATAGACAATTATGTACTTAAAGACTTAAAGTAATTATTTTGTTAATAAAACATTTTTAATAATAGATAAGAAAAGTTAGTACACTGCAACGTTCCTTCTAACAGTATTTTCATAAGAGTTTATGCCTTAGAAAAGACACTTCTGACTGAAGAATTTCCTATGTTTAGTTCAATAAATGTAAGTTTTAGAAGTAGAGATTTGAACCACTAAAATAAACACATGCCCTTTTGAAGAAAGCCTAGCTGGCCTACATCCGTGCATGACCTTACTAAAGAGTGGCAGATGGTTCATAAATTTTGGAGGAACAAAAAAGTTTTGCTCAATAGATGTGTCTACACAATACACAGAAAATATGTAAGAAAGCAACTGTAGAAAACTCTGAAACACTATGGTGTATAATATTGGAATTTGCAGATCTTAAGGTGAGTTTCATCAGACTTGGAGATAAGTATTTCTCTATGCTCATAGTATGATACTGAAAGAATTACGTGACTGAAGCTAGATATAGCACAGGTAAGAAAAACAGGCATTTTGACAGAGGTAAGTTGTTTCACTATGGCTTCACTCTCTGCCAAATGCCTTTGCCCACAAATTTTCAGAATTATTTCCAAATTCAGTATTCTAATGGAAGTAATATTTGCCTAGTGGTGGACAGAAATATTTCACTTTACCTCAACTAGACAAAATATTGAGTATTTTCATTAAAAATCTAGTATTTAAACAATTATCCATGTATCTGGCTGGATCAGTATAGTATCTATACACAGTAGTTTTTCCGCAATCATTCAGAAACCTTGGTTAGAACAGAACATACCAGCTTATCTTTTGCTAAACATATTACATCTGTGACTCCCTATTCTGTGATGCCTGGCAATTCAATTCCAGATAATTCAAGATGATAATCACTTTCACATAGGCTAAATTTAACACTACTACTACCCAATTATAGTATTTGTATAAAAATCAAGCAGCTCCAGGAATTGCTAATAGAATTTCAAAACCAGCAGAAAGTAGATTATTCATTTATCAGATACATTTAAGTCCAATGTTATACTCAGATCCGTGAATTAATCATGATATTTTTTCAGATCCAACGGGGTTTAAATGCTAGTATTACAAGGGGTTGAAAGACAGTTCCATCTCCTAAGTTACTGAACATAGGAATACGTTAACTCTCCTGTTTGGCAGTATTGAAATTAACCATCATTAAGAACTGAATAATTTATAAATATAATGCATTCTGATTGTATATTTCTCATTTTAATTAGCCGAAGTTACCACTTAACTGATTTCATTACAGCTAGAAACATGCTCACAGTATTGATTACATAATTTCCCTCTGAGGAAACAACCAGGGCCTTCAACAACAAATAAAATACAGGTATACTACTCATAAACCCAATACCAAAACCCAACGACTTAATGCTTGTATGAGTTCTAATACTGTAACACAACTCAAAAATTTTAAAGGAAAACTTAACACTAAACTAAGGAAGACCTAAAAAAAGCATGTCATATGGTGACATAATGCTGTCTCAAACAATTGCCAAAATATAAACCATTATTAAGATAACAAAGGTGAGGTACAAAGAAAAAAGGTGCATGCTGACAACGAGAAATAACATAAATATTTTCCAATGAACAGTTAATTAATTACCATAATATGAGAACATTACAACAGACAAAAGAACTAAATTTGGTGTTTAACATCCTGCCTACATTGTAATTCCCAAGGGTGGATGCTTTAAGATGTACCTAAACATCCAAAAATTCTGCAGCATGTAGACTCTTTTGCTGTCCCTGTCAACAACTAGTGAATTTTAATTATGGATTGTAAAAATAAATAATATTCATTGTTCTATCATATTTGTTGGATCTGTGCTTGATTTCTTCTTGTTACAAAATTGCATACCCTAACATCTATTCTGGCACTTACATTTAAAATAAATAAATAAATAAATTATTCACTTATGTATTACTGAGAGGAAATTTGATCAGAACACACCAACTGAAAACATCTTTTCCCACCTCAAACCTACATGAAGTCTTTCGTGCTCATTAGTTAATTTAAATGAGCAATCTAAGTCATGCACTGTCAGTTAATTAGCCATTAAAAATAATAATCAAGGAACTGTGTGTGAAGTATAAAAACTAAAATGAAGCTGCAAAAATAAGAGAGGTTAAAAGGAAAAGTCGCATTTTGCCCAATGTAATTTAAACATTTCTGCAATAAGGGTAGAAATTATTGATACTTTCATTTTCTTCATGCTATGATCAAAACCCAACCTGAAAACAGCAATAGTAAAGGCCTTTTGAAAACGCACAAATACTATCTATGCAATACTTCAGATACATTTTCATAAAGTAATCAGTTCAGACTAGTCAACAACACACAGTAGCAAGACTTCATCATAAGTGTTAATTACAGTAACCTTTAAGACACAGAAACAGTCATTCACCACAAATTAGAAATAATAATACTTAAAATGGCAACAAAGAAAGAACAGCATGTACATCTAAAGTTAAATTATAACCAAAGACAGGAACTTTTCAATAAAATTAATGTCACTGTTGTAGTACTCGAGGTGAGAAATAGAAGACAGTATACTCAACACAGGAAAACAAAATCCTAAATCCATTTCTGCTAAGTGTTTTCACTCTGAACCTGTACATTCTAACATAATACCAACAAAATTACCAGTGAACTGTATGTTAAAATGTTTTGCTTTGCAGCAGAGGTGAACATTCATCTCCGACGATTTTATGCGCCTCATTTAGAAGGTAAACTGCTCTAGTCTTCTTCTGCAGTCAATAGAGAGAAAAGAGGCAACTCCAGAAGGGACAATTCATTCCTCACGGCTGCATATTTTCTCTAAAAAAGTAGTTCTACTCTCACCCAAGCCAGAGTCATTCAGTAGTACTGCAATGGTTCTACCACGGGTAAACTACCATCCCACCTCCTCCACACATAGTGCCATTCATTAAAATATGAGTACAACTTAGGACATAAAAGGGCTTCTGGAAGAAGTTCATCTCAGGCATAGCAATCCATATTTCCAAATTAAGGCAAGACCGTCTGAAAACGCGCAAATTTTCAACATAAGGTCTTAAACTTCAAGGCAGGTAAGTTGATGATATGTGACAGAGATTCATCATCTCCTGACAGAAGGGGCAATCTGTCTCCTCCTAGTAGTAGTGGTAATCATCACTTAAACATTATGATGTAGGGGCGAGGATTCCAGCACATTTTCCAAACCATTCGCATCTCAAAAACTTTGAAGTGTAAATGAGTTGATTGAGTAACACAGACAGCACCACAGTCGACACTGCAGGGAGGCAGTAGTGCATATTAAATCCTGTAGTCTTGGTGGAATATACTCCTCAAAGAAGACTTTACAAATGCCAATCAGGATCTATAACCACTGTAAGGATGTTCAGATCATATCCAGAATGGAGATTCACATTAACATTGGTGTGGGAAAAGGACAACTTCTGTTCTCTGGAGGCACGTAAAAACAGCTGTCATGACCTTTATGAACATACATATTATTACTGATTGGCCTCAAAACAGCAGTTTCTTGGATTGCCACAAACCACTGTGAACCACTTGGATTACCAAGTAGTTTGATTCACCACCATTCACAGTGTCATGAACCAGGTCACAATATCTGCTGCATCCAGGGCTGTCTGAAGCAGCATTCTTGATCTAAGTAATCCAATTTCTACAGAGGTCATTTCAAGTTCTGTAATTGATCAAGCTATAGGAGTACTACAATGCACCCTGAAAGACTGTTTGACATCCTAAACTGACACAACAGAGAGGCATGGATGTTTCTGAGTATGTACCAATCTTTCTATTTCCTGACAGCAGGGTTGAGACTGCTGAGCTCTTTTTGAAGTTGTTGCCACTGTGAGAAACTTCAGGAACAGGTTGGAAACTATAAAAACAGACCCTGACTGAAGGATCTGGGGATGGCTACCCACTGTTAGACTGAAGCTTTAGGAAGAAAGGTTCATTCTAAAATGGCTAGATAATTTGGTAAAGCTATCCAAAATGTGAAAGGGAAGCAGATAATATCAGTACTGAGAGGGTCTAATGCTGTCTCACATGGAGTGCTAATTAATGTGCCCTGCTTCCCAACAGCAAGAAATGTCAACGTACACACTGAAATTATCCAGCAAGAGGATTTCCAAGGAAGATATCCTAATTCTACCAAATCACTACAGAAAGATAAAGGGAAAAAGGAAGAAATAATTAAAAACTTACAGGCTCTGATTCTTTCTAGAACACATGCTAAGCCTGCGCGCTCTGTTCTGAAAAAGGGAAATAGTCAAAGGACATCTGTACTGGGTTCAGCTGGGATAGAGTTAATTTCTTTCATAGCAGCCTGTATGGTGCTATGTTTTACATTGGTGAGCAAATCAGTGTTGATAAAAACAGTGTTTTAGCTATTGCTGAACAGTGTTCGCATGGCATCAAGGCCTCCTCTGTTTCTCGCCCCAATGTGAAGGCTGGGAGTGGGAAACAAACTGGTAGGGGACACAGCCAGGACAGCTGACCCAAACTGCCCAAATGGATATGCCATATAATTCTACATTCCATATAATGTTATGCGTAGCAATAAACGCTGGAAAGAAGTTTTTCCAAGATAGCAGTTGCTTGGAGACTGGCTGGCCATTGGTCTGCTGGTGGCAAGTGACTGCTTTTGGGTCACTTTTTTTGTTGTTGGGGGAGGAGGGAGTTGTGCATACTAAACTGATTTATCTCAACCCACAACTTGGGTTTTGTTCTCACTTTTGCCCATCTGACTTTCCAAAACAGTCAGGTTGGGAATGGCAGAGGAAAAAACACTCAGTGGCTTGAGAGATAACTTGGTAGGAGTAAGACCTTCTCTCTCTCTCTCTCTCCCCCTCCCTCTCTCTTTTGCACCTTAGGGGTAGGATTGTTCTCTTTCCATCAGTATTCTCACAGAGAGGGTTTCTCACAGAATGGTTTGTAAATACATACATCCTCATTGAAACAGTGCCCCCCAACACTGACCTGTGCAGGCAGGCAATCAGCTGATGTCCAGGCTCCAAGGCTGTAGTTTAATAAAGATGGACTCACTCTGAAAGGCAATACAAGCATTCAGCAAGTTCACATTTCTTACAGGAACCCTGTAGATGTCAACTAACGGTACATCCCTCTGATTGTCTTGAGTCATGGTTGAATGAGCCCTAATTAAAAGAGAGTGGTCTTAGTTAGCTACCCAATAACACATCTCAGTCAATTATTCAGCAACAAACAATTCTTTAGGTCCTTCGGCAACAGATACTTAAAAACGATGTCTTTAAAAGTACTTCTGTCAATCACGGAATCTCGGAATTTCAGAGTTGGAAGGGACCTCTGGAGTTCATCTAGTCCAACTCCCCTGCTAAAGCAGGATTGCCTAGAGCACATTACTCAGGACTGCATCCAGGCGGGGCTTGAAAGTCTTCAGAGAAGGGGACTCCACAACCTCCCTGGGCAGCCTCTTCCAGTGCTCTGTCACCCTCACCGTAAATAAGTTTTTCCTCATATTTGATTGGAACTTCCTATGTTCCAGCTTGTGCCCGTTACCCCTCGTCCTGTTACTGGGAACCACTGAAAAGAGCCTCGCTCCATCCTCCTTCAACCCACCCTTTAGATACTTGTAAACGTTAATAAGGTCTCCCCTCAGCCTTCTCTTCTCCAGGCTAAAGAGTCACAGCTCTCTCAGCCCTTCCTTGTAAGGGAGATGCTCCAATTCCTCAGTCATCTTTGTTGCCCTACGCTGGACTCTCTCCAGTAGTTCCCTGTCTCTCTTGAACTGGGGAGCCCAGAACTGGACACAGTATTCCAGTTGTGGCCTCACCAGTGCAGAGTAGAGGGGGAGAATGACCTCCCTTGACCTGCTGGCCACACTCTTCCCTATGCAGCCCAGAATTCCGTTGGCCTTCTTGGCGACAAGGGCACATTGTTTGCTCATGGATAATTTATTGTCTACCAAGACCCCCAGATCCTTTTCTTCAGGACTGCTTTCCAGCAGGTCCGCCCCTAACCTATATTGGTGCCTGACATTCTTCCTCCCCAGGTGCAGGACCCTGCACTTGTCCTTGTTGAACCTCATTAGGTTCTTCTCTGCCCAGCTCTCCAGCCTGTCTAGGTCACACTGGATGGCAGCACAACCCTCTGGGGTGTCAGCCACCCCTCCCAGTTTGGTATCATCAGCGAACTTGCTGAGGATACACTCTGTCCCCTCGTCCAGGTCCTTGATGAATATGTTAAACAATACTGGTCCAAGTATTGACCCCTGGGGGACACCACTGGTTACAGGCCTCCAACTCGACCCTGCTCCCTTAATCACAACCCTCTGAGTCCTGTCACACAGCCAGCTCTCAATCCACCAATACAAAAGGATAAAGCAGATCTAACAACCAGTATGCACTGAGCAATTTTAACTGTGATTAATTTTAACCTGTATGGCTTTGGAAAAAATGCAGTCAAATTAGTTTCTCAATTTAAATGAAACTGATACTATCTGCATGAAAACTTAGTACAAGCTCTAAAAGTAACCATTTTATTCAAATAAAAAAGAGAGAATAACAGTTCAGATGTTAGTCTGAACCTTCCTTGGTCTCCTAGATAAAGTAATTGCTATCTAAAGCAAACAACAGAAAGAACACACTGACTAGAGTTTTCCCATTAAGATAATTAGCACTCAATTGAAATCCTATTACAGTACCAGATTTTTTAACTAGGGGATAAAGTCTTGTAGTATTTGTCATAAACCTACCAATTGCCGAATATGAGACTGCACAAATTTATAAAATGTGGAAGCTGAGTAAAATAACCATCAGATTAATTCTGACTAAAGTAATAAAAATCTTCCAATCCAATAAACAATGTAGCATAACAAGCGGACAAGTTAATAACTGTATGTCATAAGAAAAGCTATGAACCTTGACTATTTAGGCTGAATACTGTCATTTGTAAGGATGTATCTAACCATAGAAGATCCATCTTCTTTTAACTGTCAGAGCCATCCAACATCCAAGCCATGATATGAAAAGAAATGAGATTTCAGTGAAACTGGATTGCATGTACTGTCCAACTTCTAAAAAATCACTGTCTTGAAAGGTAAGGCAAGCCACCGTTGATTCTAAGGGCTTGTGTGTGGAATAATGCAGGATTAAAGAGCTCTTGCATCCTTCTGTTAGGATGCTTAGTGCTTACCTTAACTCCCAAGTCCTCTTTCGGTGTAGACAGTTAAATGGAAAGATCTGACAGAAATATCATGAGAATAACAAGCCTCTTGAAAGTTCACAGATGTAAGCCTACTTCTCTTACAAAGTCACGTTATTTTGAAAAGCATGCAGATTTCTAAAATCCAGAATTGGACTCCAAGTTTGATCCTTCTATATCCAGAAACTGTTGTACCACCTGCTTCCTGTAGGATCAGTTCTAGAAACTTCCTCCAGAATAAGACCTTTTTGATCTACTCATCTGGCGGTGCACTTGCAGGAGTCTGGAGTCCATGTACAGGAGCCAAAAGTACCATAATAACAGGCAAGGAGAATTTTGAGGGTGATGAAAGTATACAATGTCTGTAACCGGTTGTGTTGTCTACGAAGAAACTCCAGAACTTACCTACAATCACACATACAAGTCTCAGCTGTCTAGTCACTGGCATCTAGTGCCCTTTCAGATACCTATGGAATCTGAGACATGCAAGATGGGGCTACAGGACTTCTGGAGCCTCAAGCCACTCTGGAGCAGCAGCTGGATGACAGAAGGATACGCTAGAGGATTTCAAACAGCAGTAGATGTCTGTAAGAATCTCATCTCAGAAGTCTATACTGGCAGCAATAACAAACTGTTCTGATAAAATATTCAAGATGCGGAAAGATGTCTCAGAAGCAAAAAAATGAAGATGAAAGTTTCACACACCAGAAAACACAGGAAAGCAGCTTGATTCAGTCAACTGAATGAGGGGAACTGAAAGGGCAGTATATGCCCTGCCTCTTTTATACCCCCATAAACCCCAGGAACAGGAGGAACGCTTTGGGCATGTTCAAACTGCATTCTCCGCTGCCTGTGTATAAGGAAATCATGACAAGAAAGGGAAATGTACTAAAACTGCCTACATCTAAGAGGGAATGGTGAATGACTGAGGCAAGTCACTTTGAGGGGATGCCTGGGTTTGACCACAAACTCAACATGAGCCACAGAAAAATTCACTGTGACCCAGCTGTGATGTTGACAATAAGAGGTGGGAGCTAAGGTTCATATTCTTTTTACGCTACATGTGCAACTTATGGAGGAGATGGGGAAGAAATGCACCCCCACAGCGGCTGCTGAGGCTAAAAGCTACAACAATTGCACCTATGTACATTCGCAAAGAGAAATAAATTGTCTGAGACAAATAGCGTATAAAGTAGCATAAGCTTTAGTGTTTTTTCAATGTATCACAAAACTGTGGTTCAAAAAGCCAAAAGGAATATGCTAACATGGTTGTAAAAATCAGGTTCCAATCGAAAGGATAATGTAACAGGAAAGCCTACTCAGTCTGTAAGGCCTTAAACAGCAGGTTCTGTGTAAAGCAAGAGAGAGACCACCGTATTTAAAGAATAAAACATGCTGAATTTATAAAATCGTTTCTACAAATAGCAAAGTAAAATTTTCTTTGGCAAATAATGTGGTGTTTTGCAGTCTGCAGTTCTGAACTCTTGAAGTATTGTATCGATATGGAAGCAGAAATCATACCAACTTTTAAATAAGCATAGGCCCTGAGAGATATATGGGAAAACAACAAAGTTCTGTGTAACATTATTTTTCACTTGTATCTTTCAGAAACATTGCTGCTGCCAGATAAACATTTTCAACATGTGAATAGATCTGAATGGAACAGTTGCTTAGAAAGACCAAGAAAGAATAATTGAGTCATTTTGAAGTTAGGGTGAGAAGGACATATTTTCTAATCCTTGTAAGATTTTTGTATCATAAAGACAAGGGCACCCAAGTCCTCTTTCCCAAAGAGGACTCTCTGAAGCATAAAGATTCTGATCCTTTTATAATTAGAGGAAGGTTCCTAAACATAAAGGAAAAGATATTTTATCATCTCTGATTTAGATGGATGATTTCTAAGCACGAAAGAAATAAACTTCCATTAACGTCCCGGGAAATTAAGAGCTTTACCTAAAGAGGTAGAACACATTTATTTTGTTTTAAGTTATTTATCTGGTGATACAGTAGAAGGTCACCATGTCACTTACCCTATTTTTTTGTTTACAAACTGAACATGATCAAAAGCAAATAATAATTACTAAAAACATTTGATTCAAGAAAAAGGTTGGCTGAATTTATATCATCTATTCAACGTAATTTTAAATCCTGTTTCGCACTTGAAACTTCAGTTAATCTTGTCTTTACTAATTAAAATACTAGTAAAAATAATTATTTTGTTGACCTACCCTCTGCAGATTGCCCAGGGGAGTTGTCAATGCCCCGCCCCGAAAGTGTTCAAGGCCAGGCTGGACGGGGCTTTGAGCAGCCTGGTCTAGTGGGAGGTGTCCCTGCCCACGGCAGGGGGGTTGGAACTAGGCTATCTTTAAGGTTCCTTCCAACCTGAACCATTCTGTGATTCTATGATTCTGTGATTGATTTCTATAGCCTTGTACATTAATTGTTGCATTAAAGCTGTAGTTTACTAGGGCATCCATTTCTTAAAGTAAAACGTGGCTTACAACGTTCTGGAAAATCAGACCAACTACTATTAAATAATGTTAAATCTTGATACACAAAGTCATGTCCTGTTGCTCAGTATGATACGATTGCATATTAGTTGAACTCATGGTTCCAGCCGGCTGGAAATATGAACTCAGTTAACGTATGATTGGCTACACTGAGGCTACATCCATAGGAAAAAAATAAATATACATTTTAAGGAGTGTTAACTCAGAAGCTTGAAAAAATCCTGCTTTTGATAATGAGTCATTCTTCATATATTCCATATGTAATCAAACAGTGGAACATCATAATCTGATGAGTGCTATGGAAATAATCAATGAATAAAGAGTGTGATAAACTGCCAGACTGAGCAATTTTACTGGCCATATTAAATTGTTGAAAGTTTCTCTTACCTGTGAACAACTCCTAAATTAAGAAAAATTATTTAATTAATTAGGACAAGCTTTTTGGAGTAAAACTCAGTATGAGTAATTTTATAGGTGACTTGATGATCTCTGCATTGGGGAAAACACTGCCAAGAGGTAAAGAAGGTATTTTTCTTTAGTAAGGAAAGTAATAAAAACCAAAAAGATAAAACATATTAATTTGACAAAATGACGTAACCTGGATCATTATTAGTACTGCCACTTAGATTTCAATAGTTCATTTTAAAAGTTAGCCTATTTCATTAAACTTTAAAATTCATTCATGAAAATATAGGATTGTATCCTTAATATGCCTGTCTGATATGATAGATGGTCAGCAGTGAAATACATTGCCCTTCACACTTCAGCTACATTCTCTTCATGTTGTCCAAAGATGTTCTCATGATTCCTAGCAGAAATAAGGTACAGTTCAGTAAAACAGTTAGGAAATCAACTGTTTTCTTCATTGCAGTCCACTTTAGATGTTCCTTCTTAGTCTTGCAAAGTGACTGTGACCATTTTTGGCCTGACACTTTCAGAAGACAGACCAGTTGCTATTATTTTGTTTACCTTGAATTTACAAAGGCTTTCAACATTGTCTCCCATAACATCCTCATTGACAACATGAAGAAGCCCAGACTAGGTAAGAGGACAGGCAGCTTGGTTTTAAGGTTTGTGACCAGCGGCACAAAGACCAGCTAAGACCAGTCACTAGTGCTGGAGCAACGCCGGTGATCAATACTGAAAGCAGTACTGTTTGACTTCTTCATTAATGACGATGGGACAGAGCACACCCTTACTAACTTTGTAGACAGCACACAGTTGGCCAGAGTGGTGGACCCAATGGGTCTGCTGCCATTCAGAGGGTCCTTCATAGGCTGGAGAAATGCAGTGACAGGAATCTCAGGAAGTTCAACAAATGGAAATGCCAAGTCCTGCACCTGGGGAGGAACAGCCCCATCCACCAGCACAGGCTGCAGGACAATCAGGTTGGAAAGCGCCTTTGCAGAAAAGGCCCTGGCACTTCTGGATG
This sequence comes from Dromas ardeola, assembly GCA_013398915.1. Taxonomy (NCBI): domain Eukaryota; kingdom Metazoa; phylum Chordata; class Aves; order Charadriiformes; family Dromadidae; genus Dromas; species Dromas ardeola. The sequence goes on along the minus strand of VYZM01002536.1, from coordinate 236,519 downwards.
AACATGAGCCAACATGGCAAAGGACGACAGCAGTCTCCTGGGCTGCAGTAGGCAAGGCATTGCCAGCAGGTTGAGGGAGGTGATCCTTCCTCTCTAAGGAGGACTGCTGACACCATATCTGAGTATTGTACCCAAGTTTCGGCTCCTCAGTACAACAGAGACATGGGCATACTGGGGAAATGGCAGCAAAGGGCCACAAAAATGAGGAAGGCATTGGAGCATATATGCCATTATAAGGAGAAGCCAAGAGAACTGTTCAATGTGGAGAAGTGAAGGCTCAAGGGGATCTTACCAATATATAAATTTCTGATTGAGGGAGTAAAGTAAGCAAACTCTTTGCAGTGATATGTAGTCACAGGACAATGGGTGCAAACTGAAAGACGGGAAATTCCACTTAAGCAAAAGAAAAAACATTTTTTACAGTGAGGGTGGTCAAACACTGGAATTGGTTGTCCAGACAGATTGCGGAGTCTCCATCCTTACAGAAACTCAGAACCTGACAGGGTATGGTGCTCAGCAACGTGCTCTAGTTGATCTGTCTGTGAGTAGGGGTTTGGACTGGATGACCTCCAGAGGTCCCCTCCAATCTCAACAATCCTGTGATTCTATCTGATTTTGAATCAAGGGTAGATCTCTAAGCCCAGGTTTTATTTTTCAACCTTATTCTCTTCTTTCTTCTGTTCTTTCTTTCCCTTGCAATCCCTAAATCCAGATTCCATGAAATCAACAGATAAATACTTAAATTGTAGTATTCAACACAAAAGATGAAAACAATCTCCTACAATCTCCTTTCCAACAATTAGATCTTCTCATTAAAAAAAAAAAAAAAGGAAAAGCCAGCAGCCTCAGCCCCTAGCATTACACATCCTTTCTCGAGACTCCTCACTTCTTCCCATTACTCCGCAAGGTTAGGTTTCTTTTATACCTTCTGAAGATTATCCATAACTAACAACCTGTTCAAACATTAAAATATTTCCCTTTCCTACATCACTAATGACACCAATCTTAATATTTAATTTTCACTCATTTTTCATTAGTTTTCACTCATTAAATCTTTTCTTTTTTTGATATTGCATCTCAACTGAAAATTCCTTGCAGTTTCACCTATTATATTTTTACCAATAAATAAATTCCTAATAACCTTTTCTATTTTGAAACTACAAGTAACAAAACAAAAATACATGTTTACATTGTATGTAAACATTTTCAGCCTCTTTGTACTACTTATAATTGTTATCAAGAGTTCAGTCTTATATCCAGTCTCTCACTCAAAACAACGACGAAGCTTAGAACCTGATCCAACCCATAAGAAAGTACATAAAAAATAATTGATCTACTATGAATCCGACATTTTGCAAGCAGGTTGCCTTGTCTTGTAACATAAAAAGGGACTGCACAGAAGGCAGCATTTACAAATTTACAGCTGAAAAAAAATGCCTGTTTTAAAAGGAATTTTGCAGTCTAGCATTAAATCAGCCATTCCACACTGACAGTGGTGCAAACCTGCCCTAAAATGCTTTTGAAAGTATCTTCTATATCTTATTCCACAATAAAATAACTTTTAATAAATCATCTATGTATATCAAACAGGAATCTGAAGCTGCTTCTGTGTAACTTAAGGGATCTAACATCATTTAGACAGCATAAAAAATAATTAATTATTAATTTAGCAATTCTTTATGCAGCTAGGATTTAAATGCTTGATATTGAACAGCTTTCTTCCCTACTTTTTTTTTTTTTTTGTGTGTGTAATACAATAATACACTTTGTTGTTTCGAGACCAAGGCAAACACCTGTTTAGGTTGTAAGTGGCATAACACAACTTCCTATATATGTAAGAAAACTGTGGCAAGCAAAATGCTTTCCAGGAACTGGTATTCAATTTTTTTAAGATTAAAACAAAAAAAGGCTCGGGCAAGTCCTAGCACAGTGTGTCAAATTTCAGCCAAGAGCAAATATTTTTGTCTGCATGCCACTTTAAAACAACATCTTGAAGTAATAAAGGTTGCATAGGAAGAAGTTTGGGGCCATCTAGTGGAACTTTCAGTAAAATCATGTAAAGCCTGGAGATCATGTACATGAAATAAGCATTCAGTTTGCCATAAAAGGGGGACCCATTCTTCATTTTTAGCAGTTTTTTCCTCATATATACTATGTAAGTTGACACAACTTTTTTTGGCCAAGTTTAAGAAAAAAACAGCTACCCAAAGAACTTACTGTTAGTGCAAAATACAAAACTGCAGAATGATCCTCTGAGGGTTGATTTAGAAACTTCATCTCAAGAAACATGTAAATCCAGGGTAGACAAGGAAAATATATTGTACAGTGTAAAGAATGGCAGCCATGGAAATTAACTACATGACCTAAAGAATTTTACTCATCTCGAAATTCTGTTATTTTAATTTGCCAGTGGCGGATATACAGTGTTCAAGAATTACTCAATCAAATAAACACACACTTTTGTTCCTTGAAAAAGCAATTCAAATCATATGTCTCCTTCAATTTATATTTTTTACGTTAGCTCTTGATTTTGACATTGGAATTGTGTATGATTGTTTCATTACAGAAAAATTAAATATTTCAACATTAACCTGATGGCAACACTTCCTACATCGCATCTGCACTCTGAGGATTACTGTAGCTTTGTATTTATTTCTGGGTGCAATGTAAATGTTATTGACTTTTATGTGCAAACCTTTCTGTAAAATTTATCATTATTATTTCAAAGATCTCTACCATACAGTTCCATATAAGATCATACAAAACTTTGGGGTTAACAGCCTGCTTATACGCAGAGAGAATACACACTATCGTCAGTGCTGTCTTCAAGCATAGAGCTAATTCTACAGTTGTCAGTGTCCAAGTCTACTGACTCTCACTTAATGATGAGCACACATTCGTTTTTCCTGAGTTTCTCCCGTAATAGACAAGTTTTAAGGTGGAGATAATAGAAAAGGTCATATAAACACAGTTTAATTAAAGGATGACCCTGCAAAATCTTGCAGAGCCTTTTAATCTCTGTTTTTGTAACTTGTTAGAATTACCTACATGTACAGACCGTCACAACAATGGCTCGAATTATTAGGAGTTAAGTTGAAATAAAATTAAAACTTAGATACTCAACTTCTATAAACTTCTACTAATAGCCCTTTCTCACGTTATACCACTTTGAATGCTCGTCACTTTAAATAATAACCTCTCCATTAAATAAGTCTTAACATGAAGCATGGAGAAACAAGGTATTATTATCTTTTCTGCTTCATATCCAACACTTTACTCCCCCATTCTTGCACAGTTGAACTGTTATGGTCTTGCTTTGTGGGAAGCAACACAGCTCCAAAGAAGGTGACTTGAATTGCGTTATACACATTACCTAAGTAATGGAACTTTTTGGTAAGGACCGTAGCCATAGTACAGGCAGGGTGACAAAAAGCACATGGAAGAGAAATGTGAATTATTATTCTGTTTAATTATTCAAGTTTTTTATAGAAAGTTTATGGAATATAGGACAGAAATCTATAGGAAATGAGGCTTCATTAACAGTCCACATAATTAATGGCTCGAATTCTCAATTCGTAACACTCCTCTGTTTTAGAAATCTGTGTGATGCTTTGTGATTCGGAGATTTTTTTTCTAAATAACCCTTGAATTAAGTGTCATTTTACCATATTATCTATGATGTATACATGTTGTATCATATAAATTTTCCAAATAATATAACAATGTTATTTCTTTATATTTCACTAGCATAAAACAATTATGCATTGCAATACATTGTCACTTTCAACTTATTTCCTTTCTTAAGAATACTTTGGAAAAATTAGGCCAACTATCATACCATACAAATTTAATTCAGATTCATAGTATCTAAATCAACACAGAAATTGGCCATTTCTGCTTAACCAGAGTTTCACTACAAATACACATCTTTTAACTTAACATAGACATTTAGGAGTTTGTATATACTGTTAGAGTAGAAAACTTAAAACCAAATGTAAATGTCTGATTTATAACAAGCTTGATATTACGTGCCATATTATAGATAAATTGCCATCTGGAAGGCACACAGATAGAACTATGAATTATTGGCTTAATCTGCAGAAAAAATAAAACATACATCATTAGCTGATGCAAGATGTTTAAAATATTTTCTTCTCGGAAGCATTCCTTAAATATAAACACTCGTCCCAGTTTCAAATACTATCTTTGTTCAGTGCAATATGTTACTTGTCAGTATTTTGGAAAATCTGTCATACTTGAGGAATACCAAGGTTTTCACTGTTTCATGTCTTATATCCTCAAAAACCTGTGTCACGTCCATTCACCATTTGTCCAAAAGACTTTTCTGTTCTGAAGCGGCTGACACAATTTAATCAACCAGAGAAGTCGCCGTCAAATGGCCTGATAAGCTTTCTCCCCTGAGAAAATAAGCTGCCACCACCACATTTTCAATACTTGCTAAGCCAAGAGGTGAAAAATTGAGACATGGAATCAAAAAGGATTTCCCACACAGGAGTTCAAACCAGAATAAGCAGCTAAATATTTATAGCAAGTAGGCCAGTAACTCTAAAATCTGCTTTCCCCACCTACTGAAAAAGACATTGCTGGCAACATTTTGCTTTAGTTAATGCTTTAAAGAGCCCTGTTATCATTAATGATACTGCAGCGATTTGTAAACTTTTCTGTAACTTCAAGTTATTCTTCCAAATGGATTTATGTTCGGTGATGAGGATCCAGTAGGAACAAAGATTTGCTGCTAGTGTAATGGCAAAGGTAGGAAAACATAACTCTTCTCTCCAGCATAAAACCTGTCCTTAGATGGAAAATCTGCAAGTGCTACATGAGAAAAAGAAGGTGTGAAGAATCAGTGAGTTCTACCAGCAAATGTATAGGGTAAGGAATTGATTAGACATAAAAATCTACAATCTCTCTTTCAACATTCATGTTGTATTTAGCCTTGAGCCAGCCTCACTAGCTGTTTCTATACCAATCAGATAAAAAGGTCCAGGGACTGGACCGCACAAAGCACAGAACAGCTTGTATCCATACCTAAACATTCTTCCCAGGATATTCTATCCTCCCCATAGGGAATGTTAACAAGGACACTGTCTGAAAGAGTGCCGACTCACATTTGCCAAAAATGTGTCAGAGACTACACTAACAAATTGGAAATTTTATTCTGTCACTTGCCAGTCCTGGCCCTGTCCATACTAGCATGAAGGTGGCCACTGAGCGCTGTTACAGTTCTAGATGGAGTATATGTTAACTACTGTTGGCAATGATGCAATTTTAGTTTTCATTTTAGTCCTCTCATTTCCCTTATAGCTACGATTTTTCTAGCTTTAAAGAATATTTGTGGAATACAACAAAGATCTTAAATTGGACAAGTATTGCAGGACAATTTATCACAAAATCATGGTCCCACATGCATCCACACAGGGACTTCCCACATTGGACAAAAGGAAGAGTTGGAAAAATGTGGACCCTCTCCAAAAGGAAATGGGAGACCTGGTCACCCGGGACATAGACAAGGCTGAGGTACTCGATGACTTTTTTGCCTCGGTCTTCACTGGCAGGGGCTCCAGCCACCCAGGTCGCAGAAGGCAAAGACAAGGACTGGGAGAAATGAGAAATTGCCCACTGTAGGAGAAGACCAGGTTCAAGACCAATCTAGCCTAATGGAAGGTGTCCCTGCCCATGGCAAGAGGGGCAGAACTAGATGATCTACCAAAACCACATAGTATTACCTGTCTACTTCAAAATATTAAGCTTGCTTAATCTCCAAAATGGGGTTCATGCCTACTGAGAATGGTCTCTGGTCCATCCTAACTTCCAGACTCTGTCTGGGAATCAGGGTATGGGCTGGCACAAGCGAGAAGCATGTCACAGTACAGATAATTAAGTTCCAGTACACAAACGTATTCTAGGACACTGTTAATGTATTAATAAAGACACAGCCAGAGGGAAACATGCTCTGGCACTGTGTAGTATAGCTATTGCCTACAGATCTCTTTCTGTCCATGTTCATGATATCATTTCAATGGAAGAGAAGGTACAAGAAGGCGACAATAACCACCTAGGTCTCATCAAGACATACAGAAAGGACACAGCTGGAGTGACCACCCCAGCCCAAGAACTGATGTTCCTAGATACTTAAGTCATCCACTTAGATCCGACCTCTGCCTTTCAGCCTATATGCATGAACATACAGAATTTGGCTTTAAATATGATTTGATAGGGAGAAAATAATAAAAGATAGCAGAAGTGTCAGTTCCAGAGTGATATTCTGTAAATCCTCTCTGTTGCCAAAGCACTCTTATAAAGTATGTCAAAAATCTGTACAAAGAGAAACGCTGCTGTTCAAATTAGACCCAGATGTTTGTTTCATTAAAATAGCTTTGATAACGCACATCCAAGGATACAAGTTTACTGGTAGTTTTTTATTCACAGAAATTAATGTGTTAATTTTAACAGGTTTTACTGTGACATTTTACAAACTTGTAGTTTAGTAATTTATATCAAGTATGTAGCAAGTCAATAACCAAAATTTCAAGACATATATTTCTTGTATGAAAGTTGCTTGGGATTAACTTCATTTATTTGATTGTTTGTTTATTCTCAGTAAGAATGCTACAGATTCAGTGAAGCCAGAAACCTAGCCCAGTTCATTTTCACTATATTTTACTGTGAAAGCTGTGTCAGGGACAGAAAATAACTACTATAAATCTCTATTTCAAATAAAAATCCAATTATAATTCAAAATGTAGAAATTTATCAAAGGCCTTTCCCATTTAACTGTTACGAATCCAATCCTGTATACCTTCAGCACCATAAGAGAGAATGCAAAGATACTGTTCAGAATGATGACAGGCTCTGGCTGACTAAGCATGCCCAAAGGAACTCTGTATGGTATATCACTTTGAGTGAGACTACACTATACGGCTTATGTGTAGCAAGACTGGACTCAAAATCAAATATTCAGTGAGACAGCACATATATCTAGTCATTTTGACTCTGCCTTCTCTGCACAGGCAGAAGACTGGACAAAGTAGAGATCAGACTTACTGAATATCTGAAACAGACTTACTCTGCATGTGCACACAGTATTCAGGGCTTCCTGCAGTCTTAAAATAGTCCATTATTTGGTTTGCTTAAATTCCGACAAAAGCCATTTGAACCACTTAGGACCTATTTGTAAGATTCAAATGGGGCTTCAGTAGGGCACAGCCTTCCATTTTGTCTGTTGTGTCCCAGGCAATAACAGGCTGTCATAACAATAAATACAGCAGAGATGTGGCAATGCAAACGTACATGTTGCAGGTAAAACTGCTAAAAATGGCTAAGAAAGGATACCAAGTTTAACATTGCTTTATCTGTATCAATACGGCCTCAAAAACTCCCTATGTATGTAAATGGATTACGTACAACTAAACTCATTCTATTTGCAAAATAAGCAGTAAGAAAAATGGGCTATATGTATTCCGTGAGACCAAGCCTTAACAGATTTAGGTTTATGATCTATGGTATATGCATTCTAATTTTGAATGTTTCTCATCCTCTGTAGCAGTTCAAATCCAAATAAGCTAATTTAACACCTGTGTCACCTAGGTCAGACTCTTTGACTTCACAGAAGGGCATAAAAATGGGAAGGCCTTACTTACCCGGCATCAGTTTCAGATGAGAGAAGAACAGCATCAGAGATCAGGTAAGCAAGAAAAAAATCTTTTTTACAGTGAGGGTGGTCAAACACCAGAACTGGTTGCCCAGACAGACTGCAGAGTCTGCATCCTTGGAGACACTCAGAACCTGACTGGATATGGCACCAAGCAACCTGCTTTAGTTGACCCCACTGTGAGTAGGGGTTTGGACTGGATGACCTCCAGAAGTCCTCTCCAGTCTCAACAATTCTATGACTCTGTGATTAATCGCTACATGTCATCTGTAGGTTACACTGTCTGAACTTCTACTTGTACAGACTACAGCAAAGAATGCAGAAGAGTAATAATTACTCTTAATTCCTAAAAAATATGGAAAATAATTTATTCCCAGTCAAGTGATGTTTAAATAGTTACACAGTATGGACAAAGGAAAGTTAAGAGAAACTTCAAGAGTAACATTATCTTTGTATCCAAATTTTTACATAATGAATCTCAGGTAAATTGATATTATTATCATATCATACTCTTCCCTGGAATAGCATATTTTAACTGTTAAACATAAATTATACAAGCATAAAGTAATGAATGGGGTTTTTTTCATAGTAATTTAAACAGGCAGTATTCATAATTAAACACTTACTATCATTTCTTTCCTTTTCCCCTCAGGCTGGTTTAATTCCTATTTCAATGTAACTGTAGAGGAAAAAAAAAGATACAGTAGATAAAACTTGTTCATTTGTATCCAAATGGAATAGACAATCTAAAAATACTTTGGCCTCACTGTGAAATCCTTAACTAAGGATTGCCTCGAATACTGTGTTCAGTTGTGGACCCCTCACCACAAAAGAGACATTGAGGTGATGGAGTGTGTCCAGAGAAGGGTAACAAAGCTAGTGAAGGGTCTAGAGCACAAGTCTTGGAGCAGCGGATGGAACAGGAGTTGTTTATCCTGGAGAAAAGGAGGCTGCCGGGAGACCTTATCGCTCTCTACAACTACCTGAAAGGAGGCTGTAGAGAGGTGGGGGTTGGTCTCTTCTCCCAGGTAATAAACGACAGGACAAATGGCCCCAAGTTGCACCAACTGAGGTTTAGACTGGATATTGGGAAAAATTTTTACACTGAAAGGGTTACCAAGCATTGGAACAGGCTGCCCAGGGAAGTGGTTGAGTCACCATCACTGGAGGTAAAGATGGGTAGATGTGGTGCTGAGGGACATGGTTTGTGGTGGTTTTGGCAGTGTTAGGTTAATGGTTGGACTCGATGACCTTAAGGGCCTTTTCAACCTAGATGATTCTATGATTTTAAGAGAGACACAAAAAAAGGACATGGGTACCACCACCTCAACTTACCAGAACTGGAAACCAAACGTTATGCACTGCCACCGCCACAGAATCCATACGTATCACAATAGAGAGGCACTGTTATGTAAATGCCAGTGACATTTTCGAATCCACAGTTCGGACATCAACAAGCTCTCTGCCAAAAAAAAACCCAAACAAAAAAAAAGCATCATACTTTATTTTTGCAGTTGTCTCTTTCAATTAAATCTGACCAAAATTTCTGTGCAATCTTTGGTGCCACAACACAGCTAAGCAACTGCTTATGCTGGATATCTAAACTATTTAAACTAATTTTGTTTAAATTGAGATCTGCCAGCTAGCTAATCTTGTTCATGCAAACAAGGAATTCCTTAATTTCACAGAGAAGCGATTGATTCACAAATAGAGCTTACCTGGACGTTAAAATTTTGCAACTTTCAGATCCACTGGCAATGCCAAAAACTAGCACAGCACTGCCAAAAACTGTGCCAGCAAAAATATGACAAGCACAAAAATGAGATGGAGCATGAGGAGACAGAGAAAAAAAAAAAAGCTTGGTTGCTAGCACGTGGGGTTATCAAAGCAGCTACTTAACTCTGAGGGAGGGCCATCGTTAAGGATTCCTTAGAGCCCAGAGGCCAGAGACACCAGCCTCTGGTGTATAAGGCTGAGGCTTATTTGTCTAAGTCCTCCTTTCTCTACATCTCTGCATCTGTACTGCTACTGGAATAGTGATGTATGAAGAGACCTTCAGAATTTTCAAGAAACTATGTGTGTCAACCTCCATTAAGAACAAAACATATGAATCTAAGTCACATTCAAAATACAAGGGAGTAATAGTTTTCAACTGTCTCCCCTCAGTCATTTTGATACAATCACACAAATCTTCTCATTCCTGGCTATTCCTGTGGGCACTCATACAAAAATCACCTCTTTTCTAAATACCGTATAAACTGTGTAAGAAAAAAAAAAAATTGCTCACAAATCTTGATTAAAAAAAAACCAGAAAGCATAAATGCGGTTTATCAGTCATTCAGTACTTGAATTCGAATGAGTGAATCCTGTTTTGCAGCAGTCCATTAGGTCTAACACCGTCCAAAGAAATGGAAAAAATAATGCTACTGGGTGTTATTGTTGCTCTAGTTTCCCTAAGGGGCAGTAACAGCAATGCACACGAGTCTGACGAGGCTCTTGACTATTTCTACTGTACTCCAAGGTTCTTCAGAGCAACAGTAAAACTGAATAAATCTTAATGGTTTTGACTAGCTTCTTTCTTCGCAAAACAGAAACATAACAGAGTTGTCTGTACATTTGGGAAGACTATTCATTATTTGCACAGAATTTCAGGATAAAAACAGTAATATCCTAAAAGCTCAATCTTTATCTCTCTCTTGCTAAGATTCACTGTCCACTCTGAGCACCACCACTTTCACTGGTAAAAAAAAATAAAATTTTATTTTGCTGCTACTATCAGTCCCAACATTGCCTTCTTAGAGCGGGAACAGCTAAACTTTGTTACAGCACTCCTTATAAGAGCAGACAATTTTTAGATCAGCACTGAAACGCTTTGCAGGATGACAAATTAGTCACAGTATTAAAGAAAAAAGAAAAAAAAAAAAAACAACACCTTCACTAGGCACTATTTCCCACAGAAGCAGCTTGGCTGAACAAAGCACAGGTGTCTTCTTCAGTAACCAATTCGCCTTTTCACTGGTAAGTGTGGTGGGGAAGTTTATTTTCATACCTCCTACTCTTCACTCTCCCTTTTGCATGTTCAAGTACATTTTGGCTAATAATGACGAGTGAACGACTTCAGTCATTGAATAAAGCGAGCCATTCAAGAAGAAGGGCCAACCTGACCCCCTTGGTTCCCTCAGCTCTTATACTGAGCATGGCCGCAGGAATGGCACACCCGATTGGTCAGTCTGGGTCACCTGACCTTCCCCAGGGTGACCGCCCGGCTCAGCTGACCCCGGTTGCCACGGCAACAGGTGTGCGCCAGGGCCTCTCCCTGAGCAGGAGGGTGGCTCCGCTCCACCCCAAACCAGGACATCCCACCCTTTATGGGAGGTCATCCTCCCCCTCTATTCTG
>VYZM01002536.1:166894-216415 GCA_013398915.1 Dromas ardeola | reverse complement strand
CAATAATAATAATAATAAAAAAAAAGAAGACACCACTGCTTCACTAAAAAATCTGTTTTAGATCTTAATTGTCCCTTTTGTTAGATTTTTCCTGGTATCCAAACCAAACCTTGTTGGCTTCACAGCCTATTTTTTTCATGCCATGTCATCAGCGGGCATTGGAAATGATCAGTTATCATCTCCTTTATAAAGCGCCTTTATATCTTGCACCATACACTTCCTTACTTAACTCTTTTCTAGATTAAATGGAGCTCTTAGTCTTACTTCACAGGTTATATTTTCCAACTGTTGATCAGTTTTGTTGCTTCACCTTTGGATTACCAACAGTTTGTCCGTATCCACCGCTCAGAAGTGAGCCCAGTATTCCAGCTGAGACCCCTCTCACACAAGGGAAAAGAAAATAACTCCCTTCCATGTCTTTATACATGAGTACATCCCAGAAAGAAATTACTTGATAAACCACCAAATCATCAAATCTGCTGCAGTTTAGGACTGACGTTAACCTGAAACCTCCCAATCTTTTCTGCCTTTCACATATTGTGGAGCATGTGGTCACTTTTTCTTATGTACAATACTTTTCTCTTTCTGTTATTGTATTTCTTTGGTTGATATCAGGCATTTTTCTACTGTGTAAAAATCAATTTTAAACATGATCCTGTCTCCCATGGTTCTTGAAATCCTCCTTACTCTTTCATTATATCATTCAAAACATCAGTATAAATACTGAATAGAATTGTGTTCAGAATAAACAGAACTCACAGAACTCTGACTTGAAATGCCCTCTCATTTTTATGCCCAAGCACTGATAATGTTTCTTTGACAGCAGTTTTTTAAGCAGTGCAGTCACTTACTGGGAACTAATCAAAGTTGTTCCCTATTTGGCATGTGAGCATCAAGTCATACTACATTTACTGGTTTTCTACGTCTACCAAACCAGCAAAGAAGTCAAAAATATAAAGGTGGATTTGACATGATTCATTCTTGACATATCCACAATGTCTGTCTCCATCACTTTATTATCTACTTGGTGCCTTTACTTAATTGTTTAAACATTTGCTCTGGTATCCTAGTTAAGCTGCCCAATGTGTTACTTTATTTTTATTTTTCTTTAAATACAGGTACAATGTGAAAACTTCTCTAGGGCTCTGAGACCTCTTGATCCTCCACAAGCATCTGAAGACAATCATTAATAGTTCAGCAATTGCTTTGGCAACTTTCTTAAGTATTCTGTACCAAATTTCACCTGACCCTGCTGACTAGAACATTTCTAACTCATCTAAATTTTCTTTAACCTGCCCTTTCTCTCTTCTGGCCTGTGATTTTCTTCCCCTGTTAAAATTAATTGCACCAAAGATCTGATTGCAATTAACCTTGAGACAGTAAATCTTTCAGCCTTTCCTACTTCATCACAGCAGACAAAAGCTTTTCACATCAAATTAAAAGGAAATACATTGTCTATATAGTACCAGCACCTCAGTAAAGCATTTTCATGACCCACCCCCAGGCATTTGTCCTCTGGGTAGTCCAAATGCAGTTGTGCGCTGCAATGGTGCTGCTGATTAGCACTGACTGTTGTGCCAGGACCACATGATGCCTTCACACCCCTCCACAATGGCACTTTTCCCCAGTGGACACTTAAAAAGGCAGAGATACCACACACGCAGTGTGTTGTAGGAGATTCTTTGCAGCACGTCTCCCCTGGCAGCCTAAACCCTTTCAGAAAGACTACCAAACCCAGATTTTGTTTCACAAAAAAAGGACCGGATTTTTTTAATCTATTCTGTATTAAAAAGTTGTTTATGTTATAAACATGTTTATGTTTTGAACATACCTTTCACTAAGAAAAGGCTCCTTGGGGTCTCCTGTCCAAAAGAGAAACAGCACTATGTTTGCAAGAGCCATGAGCATGTCATAACTCCTTCAGAGACCATCTGGGCAGTGTTCTCCTTTTCTTTTCACCCCCATCAGCCATCTTGTCCTGAGAGCTCCAGGCTTGCCCTCAGATCTTCCCATCTCCTCATCTGAATTCTTCTTCTTGTATTTTCCACACAAAAGGAACCTTTCTTCTTTTTCCTCTGTCTCCTAGCTCATAGATTTAGATAAAGGGTTGAGGACCAGCTTATAAAAACCCAGTACAGTCCTAGCTAGAGCTGGATTGCTGGAAGATGTTTGATTTTACCTTTACAAGCAAGAAATCTGTAACCTTTTCAACACAGTCAATGTGGTATGTTCCAATCTGGGTTATGGAGCACACACACAGTGCTTCTCTGTCAACCTTTTGCTGCTGAAACTTGTCAAGCAAGACACTCTGTGCATGGAAGTCACTGAAATGCTCTCTGCCATGGCTGTGCTTGTGGTTTTTTCTTTCTGCTGCCCATTGTCTCTCCTGGAGGTGCTATTTGTTGCTTCGCAGCACAGACTAGGAAAGGCACATATCACAGGTGGCAGGGAAGGAAGAAACAATACCAGGCAGTCATTATTCTGTCTCTCTCTCTCTCATGCAAGAAAGAGAGGTAAGAAGAAATTCAGCTTGCCTCTAACATAGTGATCATAACTGTCAGTTTGGGAAGGTGAGAAAGGAGAGATATTTTCTGCAGGCAGAGCACTGATTTTTTTTCTGAGTGTGACTCACGAGTCAGTACCAAACTGGGCTGTGTGATGGAAGGGGCATCTGGGTCCACCATGTGACAAAAAGTCACTCGTAGCAGGTCATGCTCTCCTAGTGGAGGTCACACCTCCTTTACAACCTCATATAGCCTTCTCTTCATAACCTTACATGACAAGCACAGCTGGTCAGCAGGGGAAACATCGGAGTGGCATCTCTATATAATGAGGATTTGGGGGTGGAAGGTCCTGCAATTTGATGGGTGGGATTCATCTGATCAGACAGAAATGTCTGCATTTTAGCTTTTCACCTTGGTCTCACCTTAGGGTGATGGAAAGAAATGAGCAGTAAGAACAAGGAACATTCCCATCCCAATTTAGACATCTAAAATAAGACAGATGAATCATACCCTGAATGCACTTATTTCTCCCCACAGACTATAAAGAGAGACAGTGTGACTAGCTTCGATGCAGATACCTACAGTGCTGATGTTTAAAACTAGAGGAGACATCTCTCACCGAGCAAACTTGAGCAAAGCGTTCTGGGAAACCAGGAGCAGTCAAGGGAGCAAGGGGATCTGGCCACCTCCATTTAAAGTCTCCATTTAGGTGTTGGCCTCTGTGTGTGGAACATAAGCTCTCACAGCCAGCAGAAATCTCCTGCCAAAGCTGTTGGTGGTAATTAGCAGGAGGATAAACTGATCAACATGATGGGTTAAGTTCAGCTGCTTCACACAGAGACACCTAGTGCCCTTTGAGGCACCCCAAGACAACCAAGACTTTCAGCAAATTTATGCACTGTCCTCTGTTCAAGGGATGCAAAAATTTGCCCTTAGCTAGGCAAAACGTCTAGCAGGTTTGGTCATCTACTGCGGTGGGGCTCCCAGCACAGTAACCCCCATACGCTGTCACTTACAGCAAGTAAACCATCCTCTATTAGGAGATTGGCAACAAAGTCAGGGATTAAGAACATGTAAAGCAACCTGTAAGAATAAGCTAAAAAAATGTACCTAATCTGAAGAAATCTTTTTAAAAAGTCCACTCAGGGTAATGAAGGGTAAATTGGGCTCACCAAAAGCCACAAAAGTAAGAAACTGCCCAGTTAATTATGCCCCATGATTGCTTCCCCTCAATCCTTTTTACATTAAATATTACTTCTTTTCTAGACTAATTTCATACATAATACCTTAGTTAATATTGATTTCTGCTGTGTGTTTTTCTTTGATTTCTTTTCATTTTCATTACATTCCTAGCAGTAAACCTAGTCTGCATAATCATTATCATACTCCTTAAGATCTTTAAAAATTTCATAACAGGTTTATATATTCCTCTCTGTAATCTTATGACAAATGATTTTTCCCTGTGCACTCACTATTAAAAATGGATTTATGTGAAGACACTTAGCTGTAGCCTCCAATCACACATGTACATTACTTGTTTAAACAGCAGAGAAGGCCAATTTTTTTTGCTTATCTCCCATCTCAGCATAAACAAGGTAAAGAGTAAGGGAAGCAAAATACATCCAGAGGGAAAAGGCATAAAACATTGTATAAATACAAATGTAGAACATGCAGCATGCAACCAGCAGAAAAGGTGGGATGCCCAGGACTCTATATTGCCTGGCTCTGTCAATGAGGGGTCTTGTTCCCAGGAGAGCCAGCACAGTGCCGACTGGTTTTGAAAATTCTGTCTTCATCCCTGGTTAGTGATCTCAACAAGGAGGGGGAAAAGGCATGGAATCAGCGTGGGATTAAGTAAAAAAAAGACCAAATATCATTTACACTCAAATCACAGCAAAGCTGATTCAAAGATACACGTATGCAAAGTGTTCTCTTCTAGGATAAGAGGTGATCTAATGGTCCCTTTTCACTGCAGTCAGCACAGCATCAACTGGACTTCACTGAACAGAAGAGTTGTTCTGTGAGCAATGGGACTGAGAAAGGCTGGTTTCCTATAGCATCTACCACTATTATCTCAAGTCTTCAGTGCCTAAGAAGGACAATTTCTAATCAAATCTTCTCCTGTGGTTAGGATTTTGTCTGTCTATGAGATGACTCTTTGGTGTTTAACAACAGATGAGTTCACGCTGCAGCCATTTCCTGAGGGGGGACTGAAGGAATTCTTTGTTCATCACCCACTTACATCTTTACACAAAATGTTTAAAAACTTCAGATCCCTGAGACCTTCTGACATGCCTGGTTGAAAATGGCTAAAAGGTTCAAAAGTTATTGGGAGGAAATATGGCATGCAATTGCATTAGCCTTGTTCTTCGAAAACTGGGCTAACACTGGTGGTAGAAGTGCCTGAGACAGGCACTGCTAAGTAATGAACTCCAAGTGGCACCAAGAACAGAGATTTGGGCCTGTGTAAAACTGGCCAAATGTAAGGCCCACAAAGCACAAGAGCAGGTATCCCTTATAGTCAGCTAATAGTGGACACACCACAGTACAGCCTGGCGTCAGCAAAATCGGGCCCTGCTTTATCTGAACTATAAGGTCAATGGACACTGACTTCTCATCTGTTAACAACCAGCCCATTTCGATTTAATTTAAAATCATGAAGCAGATTTGTCTCGTGGGTTAGATTTTTTGATCTTCTATTTACTCTAAAGCAAAAACTGTCCAGACTGAAAGGAGATCCATCTTAGTTAATAGCATAAAGCATATTTTCAAAGAAACCATTTTAAATTGCTTATGATTTAAAATAACTGCACAGGCAAATCAATTTCCAAGATAATACAGTATGGAATATATAATAAAAGTATATAATTAACTTCTCTTGTGGGTCTGACAAAATGCAAAAGGAAGAGAAGCTTTAAGAAGAAAACCGAGGACATTGTGGAGACCACAACAGTAGTCTCAAAGAGTATTTTTTTAAAAGAGATGTTATCACTAAGTGTTAAACATGGTGTCAACACATCAGCTGCAATGCATTTATGCTTTAGCAGTGCAAGGTTAAGGGATCCAGAATTTATCCTCCACTTTCTGAAGCTTCTGAATGGCACGACATAGTCAAAAATCAGCACAAAAAAGGAATTGCCTACACCAAAGTCAACTATATACTTTTCTGCTAATCCAGCAGGGAATATTTAGAAGAGATATTGAACTTTCCCTAAATAAGTCATAAATTGATATATTAGTTTTTTTTTTTTATCTAGAGGAGAAGGGAAGTGATGCTGGGGAAGAAGCAGGGAATGGGATCAAATAAAACAAGCTGATAAGTGTATTTGCAGGGTACTTTGTAATAAGGAAGTTAGTATTTTGCATTTTTATACTTTCTTTTATTTCAGTGAACTGAACATATTGCTTAACGTTTCCCTTTCAGAACGTTTCTCTGTCCTTATCATTCTGACCGTACTAAAGAATGAAGCAGGAGCAAAGCTGGATTTGTGGCTCTTCAGATATGCAACAAATCTTTTCTTCACTAGATGGCACCCGTCTACTCCTATGAATTAATGTTGAGTGTGGCAAAAAGCAAAGCTTTAATTTTCACAGAAGAATATAAAATGATAGAGGACTTACACTTTATGTTGAATGCTATTACTGCTTCTTTGTGTTCTGCATCATACTGCTTGTGTACTTGCAAGGATAAAGTTTCACAACATACATCTACTTCAACTATTTTGCGTTCAATATTTGTGTCACAACAGATTACAGGCCAGAAATTTGCATGAGTTGCATGCATTACACCAGATCAGACTTTGAGTAACAGTGGTCAGAATAAGTTAAAAAACATCAAAATACCTCTCTCTCTCTCTTTCTGAAACAAGTATAACTCTAGAATTTCTGAAGCTATTGTGCCAAAGTCTCAGCGGGTATAAATCAATTTGGCTTCACTGAAGTTGATTGATGCCAGATGAAGAACTGCACCTGCAATTTAGATGCTGGCTTGCAGAGCACATCTTGACTTGTTTTCTTTTTCTTAACTCCAAGGCATGATAATTGAACTCATTTAGGCACACCTGTCACTTCTTAGTCAAAACTCCCACCTGGGCATCGGACTTAAAATCGGTGCACATTTTCTTTGTTATAAATCAAAATAATCTTTTCACAAAGAAGAGAAGAAAGCTGACTAAAGACTTCAGAACCTGGAAATCAGTTTTCAATACCACATCAGTGGTTGAACTCAATATCATGGTAACCCTGATGCAAGCAGAAGTAAACGACTGCTCAGCTCTATCATTTTGCCTCTTACTGCCGCTAGATGATAGTATGGTAACGCATTTATCGTTCAGCTGCACGCCAGACCTTCTGCTGCTGAATTCTTGGCAGTATTCTCATTTTCATATGTAAAAAATGTACAGAAAGGCATCCATACTACATAGCTAGCCTATGAATAGCAGCGCTTAATTATATCCCCGGTGGTTTCATACATTAATATAACCAAAGAGTAGTGGATGCTATTATTTGGCCATAGACCCAAACTGGGCTTTATTTAGACACAGACACTATGCTAAATTGGTCACCTCCCTCTATTTTTGTAGTTACCCATTCAGAGCTATAGTGAGACATTTTGACGGAAAGGGCAGGATAATTATATTTCCCTGGCAGGAAGCAGGAGAATGGCTGGAGGTAACATTTACATTCCACCTCATGGGCATCCCCTTCGCTGCCGGTTCTGCATGTCTGCTCACCGCTTCTCCCACCTTTTCCATTTCATGCTCTCCCTCTTGAGAGGACTCCCCTCCTCATCCAATTGAAAAGCTCCCGGCTAGGAGGAGACACGCATCCAGAACACCACCTCGAGCACAGCTATCGTCCTCTCCACAAACCCCTTCTATCCCAATTCACATAGTTTGTACTCTCCTAACACAGCAAAATTAAAAACAAACTCTTCTTTCTCTCAGCTCCTCTGCAGAGTAAATAGTCAAAATCCTTTTCACTGCACAGTTTTTTCCCCTAAGTAAATCTTATGACTCTGGTTTCTTTTTACCCACAATAACATGGTCGGTTCTCCTCTCAGTAGGCTGGACTGCCTCTCTCCAACCAGGAATATGTCTCCCAGGGAATGGATGAGTGGCCGTCTCCGGTCCAGCACAATACCTCTCACATCACAGGTGGTTTCACGGACACACTTTCATTTCACGGAGCATTTCCAGCTCCTCCCAGTGGACGAAAAACACATCTCTTGGTCTGTAATCTCTGGCAGACAGTTTGAGTGACATGGACCTGTTGACATCACAGGGCAAACCAAAAACTGAAAACCAGAATCTCCAGTGAAAATTGATGGACCCTTGAGAAAAATTCATGAGCACATTTATATAACGAGCTAAGTGAGCAGAATGCTTCAAAATAAGTGCCAAGGGGAAGCAGTCCAAAAAGTATAAGGTGTAGAGTCGTATATAATTAGTGTGTACACTGTAGGCTAATTTGTCTGCTCTGAGATTTGATTCACCCACAAGCAGCACAAGTCACTGAGCTTCCCGTCAAACCTGGAGCTGGATGTAGACCTCAGGGAAACCCGGAATTTCAGCTTTACTGGAAATTTGGTTACATTGACGTCTTTTTGTTTTAATCCAGGATGGAATTACATTTGTAAGAGCTTCATATTTAAAATGCTTGTATTTGTTTTATATTATGTAATGATTGGAGTCTTGTAATAGTGCATAAACTGCTAGTTTTATGGCATAATACTTAAATAAATCATTTTCAGAATCAGTAAGAAAATCTTCTACTTAATATTGGTTGAACTGCCTATTCCTTTGTATTTAGAGTGTTTACAGTGTCATAGCAATCCCAGAAGGAGAAACCAATTCCAGTGTCAAACTCTTTCACTGTGGCAAACAAGAGAACTCTCAAAAAGATAACTTATTCCGATTGGAAATTAGGACATAAAGAATGAAGTAAAATATTTCAAGCATTCTACTGGATGCTGTTACTGACATGGTGTAAAATACATTAACAATAATATAAAAATCAAATCCCTTTATAGGTCAAAATGAAGCTTCAGAATTCAGAAGTGAAATTCTGAAAAAATTTAAAAGGAAACATCTTGAAAATGTCTACTTCAGAACTTCTTTGTCCATTCTGAACCTTGATCATCTTTTACAACAAAAATAGTTTTAATTTTATTTTATTTCACTTTTCATCAAAAAATGTAACAAAAAAGTCCAAGCAGCTGCTATTTCGTAATGCATATTTGAACTGGCATTTCCTGAGCTTATGAAAAACGAAGATTGCCATTTTTCTTACATGGATAAGGATGCTCTATATCGCATGTATAAATACTAATTTTTACATTTCTGTTCTGTGACTTAAGATAGTTTAAAACTCACAACCAGGGAGAATTTCTGTTCCTAACCTGCAACCTGTCATGAAACCGTATTTCCAGGGATAATCACGTCAGCTGTCGGGGCACAGCGAGGACAAGCTGGTCCACGAGGGATGGCGAACCAGGAGCCAAGGAGGATAACAAGGCAGGCGGAAGCAGCACCTTCCACCAAGGAGTCATGATGCGGAATGGCAAATCCAGGTGGCAGTCAAGGTCAGTGATCTCCTGGGAAGTCCACAGCGACACAGGGCTCTCACCAGCAAAGGAGCTCCCCTTGGACTCGGCCAGCTAAATGCTCTACCTTTGCCAAGTCGTCTCCTAGAGGGGGCAATGCACATCTGGCCCTGACATCATCAATAAAACAATAGAGCCTTAGCATCTAAAGGTGAGGAATATAGTTGAATGAAATACGCATTTTATGGGGAGAAGTCATTCAAGAGGATGAACGGGTGACTACATAAAAGAAAAGCTGTTATAGTTGCCTTCTTAAAATGCACCAACATGCCCCTTAATTAAAAATAAAATAAATAAGGGCTATAGGGAAATATTTATGAGGAAAAATCATCCATCAAATGTAAAGCATATAAGAACAGTCTGGGAAACCTCAGTGCATGCTTGCCAGACAGACATGTTCCAAAGACTTCCATAAAGCCACACAAAATGAATGATGATATTGCAATGCAGGTTTTAATGCACATGGGAAATACCCCAAATAAAACTAACATATCATTTTATTTGTTCCTAAAACAATAGCTCCAAATTCCACCGAGAATAATGAAAAACTGTGGTGGGTTGATCCTGGCTAGACACCAGATGCCCACAAAAGCATTTCTGTCACTCCCCTCCTCAGCTGGACAGGGGAGGGAGAATATAATGAAAGGCTCGTGGGTCGAGATAAGGGCAGGGAGAGATTACCATCATGGGCGAAACAGACTTGACCTGGGGAAATTAGTTTAATTTTTTACCAATCAAATCAGAGTAGGATAATAAGAAATAAAAACTAAATATTAAAACATCTTCCCTTCATCCCTCCCTTCTTCCCCGGCTCAGCTTCACTCCCGATTTCTCTACCTCCTCCCCCAAAGTGTCGCAGGGGGACAGGGAATGGCGGTTGTGGTCAGTTCATCACACATTGTCTCTGCTGCTCCTTCCTCCTCAGGGGTAGGACTCCTCACGCTCTTCCCCTGCTCCAACGTGGGGTCCCTCCCACAGGAGACAGTCCTCCATGAACTTCTCCAGTGTGGGTCCTTCCCATGGGCTGCAGTTCTTCACAAACTACTTCAGAGTAAGTCCCTTCCACAAGGTGCAGTCCTTCAGGAACAGACTGCTTCAGCGTGCGTCTCCCACAGGATAACAAGTCTGCCAGCAAACCTGCTCCAGTGTGGGCTCCTCTCCATGGGTGCACAGGTCCTGCCAGGACCCTGCTCTAGCGCAAGCTCTCCATGGGGTCACAGCCTCCTTCAGACACATCCTCCTGCTCCAGTATGGGGTCCTCCACAGCCTGCAGGTGGATATCTGCTCCACCATGGACCTCCATGGGCTGGAGGGGCACAACCTGCCTCACCATGGTCTTCAACAAAGGCTGCAGGGGACTGAGCACCTCCTCCCCCTCCTTCTTCACTGACCTTGGTGTCCATAGAGTTGTTTCTTCTCACTCCTCTCCCTGGATGCAGTTTTCTCTTGCACAGTTCTTTTTTCCCCTTCTTAAATATGTTATCCCAGAGGTGCTACCACCATCGCTGATGAGCTTGGGCTCAGCCTTGACCAGCGGTGGGTCTGTCTTGGAGCCAGCTGGCATTGGCTGTGTTGGACATAGGGGAAGCTTCTGGTATCTTCTTACAGAAGCCACCCCTGTAGCTCCCCTACTACCAAAACCTTGCCATGCAAACCCAATACAAAATCTTAACATGCACATCATCAAGCCTTGTGCAGGCTGAGTACTATACGCAACATTGATTTCTCCCTCCCACAAGAGTCCACATATGGGGGTCAGGAACTGCAGGGTGAAAGAAATTATCGAGGTATTCATTTCCAATCCCTCCATCATTTCTTGCCCAGTTCCTCACAGGGGGTAAATATCAGATGTGCAGTCTTTTCTCCTTGTGGGACAGCTAGAGACCCTGCACACCAGCCTTGTTCTCTTTGCCCAAATAGTGAGATAAAGACTGTTGCAGACAATGTACAGTGCTCTGACACTACAATTAATTTCGTTTCTATCTCCTACACCAAAAGCTGCAAAAATATGTCCTGAAGAACACAAAAATGGGGGAAATAAATGTTTTTTCCATTGCCTTTATTTTTCATCTTAAATTTTAATAGAAATTGAGACTGCTTTTAAATGCTCCACACATCAAGGCCATCCTTATAAATGCAGTGTGACTTCCAGATAAAATAAGAGCATTTCTTCTGAGAAAGCTTCCCACCTCCTCAAAAGGCCTCTTTTCATGTTTCTGAGGAAATCAAACATTACAACAGAGACTTTCAAAACCTGGGTGAAAAATAAACAGTTAGCAACTTTAGCACATACACAATGAGGGAGCTCCAGATACCTGTAACTCAGGTTTGGACTGTTTTAATATAGCTACAGTAATTTGAAAAAAGTACATTGGAGATTTAAACTGAGGGTTTCTACAGCAGGCAGAAACCAATCATGATATTCAAAAGGCGCTATTCTAACCAAAAAAATTGCTCCACTGGAATTGTTAGCTCCTGCGAATTCTGTGAAGAGTCTTTGAATATTAGTGCAGAACCATATTCACATTATTTAATAGATTTCAATATACAGTTGGACGAACACCCAACATATAGGAATCATACCTACCTTTATTAGAAAGAAAGTAAATCAAAGGACCATTCATTTCCTAGAGTGATCGTTCTGGAGCTGGGCTGATATTCAAATACTATAGGAATTTGCTACTGATCTTCAAAATTAATAGCAAACACATATATATATAATGGATTCAAATTCACAGAGTAAATATAGCAAGCAAAATGGTTTGTTTTCTTAGTTATATACTAATAGCATCACATGAAATATTGTCAGACTCTGTGTATATGAACAGATTTGTATGGTCATTGATTGTTCATATACCACAGCACTGCAGAGGTGATATGATTTGGTCTTGCCTTGCTGTAGGGAAACGTCCGGGACCATATGCCAGATCCACTGTGGATATCCTGTAGACCAATCTCCCATAATGATCAGATATGTGTTTTGATTACAATGTTATACACAAAGGCTCATTTCTGCTTAAAAATCATCTTAAAAAACTGCGCAAGGTACTCCCGAAAAAACGCAGTCAGAGGTTTTGCAGTCATCTTTCTATGCCTAACAGCAAGATAAGATGTCACGCAACTGGCTCCTAGGAAGATGCAAAGTAATTCAACATTTCCTTTGTGAAATTATGTTGTTGGGTTTTCATATATATACATCACATTTTCCATTACATGCAATTGTAAATTGGGTACATAAATTATTTGTGCAAAATTACTTATTACTGCTATATACATAATCATGAAAATTTTGGAAACTTTTGCTGCTTTTCAGGAAGTCACCCTTGGAATCTGAGTAAACTTGTAAGATGTTTTCCTACCAAAAGGAACTGCTAGCTAAACTGGTTTTATGAGATTTGTTGTCTATTTATGAAGTCTGCCTTAAATTCTGGAGTGCTGTTATTTTGTTTGTTTCGTAAGAAGAGGCACCAACATCATCTTATACAAATGTGAAACGCGTTTACTTTAAGAAATTATTTGGGGCCCGAAATAGTTCACTCACTAAATCATTCTCAACTAAAGAATGCAGAAAACCAAAACCTTACATTACCTTTAGCCAGCCCCAAAACACCCATCTGGCTGGGGTCCCTCTTTCAGTACTAAATTCTAAGAACTTTGTTCTCCCTCAGCACTAAAACTCAGTTTACATAAGTGCCTCCTTGTCATACATCTGTGAAGAGTTTAATAAAGAAACATTACAAAATTGGTAGGGCTCCTGATTTGTTGGTTTGCTTTGGCTATTTTAAAAAAAAAAAAAAAAGAGTTGTAATGCCTCCAACATCCAAAAAACTTATGGTAATACTTGTACTTATTAACTGGAGTATACAAAATATTTGCCTTGTTGCTGAAATATCCCTGTAGCACTACAAGCAATTAATGTTTATAACTACAAATTTTGCTAAGATAAAAGAATATCAAGAATTGATTTCTTCAGGAATAATAATTCTAACAACTAGAGGCCAAATTCTGCCTTCCCTTACAGTCATGCAATCGCATTTGTTAACTGTTCTGAGGGCAGAATTTAGCCCCAAACCACATTTTTGCCTAAATACATATATTTTCCTACAGAAAAAAACAACAAGCCATGTCTTATCACTGCTCTTCCCTTCTGAAGGGTAAATACTGATATTTGAAATACCTAAATTGTATTTACAGCTGTACAACACCGATGCCACATACTTGCAAAATATCACTTGTACTCTATAAACATATGGTAACTTACACAATCGGCTTGAAAACTTTTCTTAAAATAAAGAACGAGCAGACTAGCTTAGACATTTTCTTTGTCAAATTCACACACAAAATACATGGTGATATGACACGCAACATCATTCCACCCTCCAGACGCCACCATCTCCACACAGTCCTCTTCGTCATAGGCATTGTTGGGCTCCCCACTGCGCCATTTGTTGAAGGTCTGCATGGGTGATCGGTCAGAATAGACAAAATTTCCCTCTTTCTCTAGGTCGTTAATCCCAATGAAAACTCTGGTGAGCCCAGCTTGGTTGATGTACGAGGCAATCAGATTGTTGGCAGTCTCATCCTTGGGCATGCTCAGTGTCCCTCCTCTTCCATGGCAGTAGAGCTGGGCTTCCTTGTATCTTTTCTCTTCCTTCACCAGCAGATATATCTTATTATCCGTCTCACGCACACCAGCAACAGCTGCGGGGGAGGGCAGTGCTGAAAAGTGAGCACTCGCATTTCTATAAACCAACTTACTGTACACCCCAAAATAGCTTCACAAATCAGATGCGGGACGGTGACGCTCTCTACGAGCAATTCCACCGGTAAAATGCAGCAATGAGAAAGGAAAATATTTATACAAAATGAACCTACCATTTTTTATGAATTTTAGTTCCGTTGTCAGATGGGCCACTTGGATATCCATTTCACCAATAGCCTTCCTTAGCTGGCTGCACTCACAGGGGATGCCTGTGAAATGACAGAGATAGATACACCAAAATAAAAAAGCCTGGCAGCCCTGGAGAAAGACACCTGCCTTGCAAATAATGGTCAGAAACCGATAGCCTTTGCTATCCTGCACCAGCATATGGCTCTCACGGGTGTCTGGGCCTACCCAGAACAGCTCAGTTCACTTCCCATGAAGCTTCAGCCCTGCATGATTAGTGTTAACCTAAACACCAACAGATATTCTCTGCCAAAAAAAAAAAAATACAGATTTTTTTTTTTAACTAATAACATTTGTCAAAATTTCCCATTTTCAGTAAAATTATTCTCTTCAGACTTCTCCAAATAAAACCTTTTCCACAGCAAAATCTGCACAGTGCACTGTTCGCCTGTTCCTCGCAAGGAACATAACACAGCAGATCCAAAAGGCTAATGTTCCAACCATGTAATGCACATAATTACCTGCAAAACGTAGTTCTGTACTTCTGAAAATACAGACTTTGCTGTGCCTCTTCCAATAAAATAAGACAATAGAAAACCATCTATTATCCCAAATTGATATTGGTTTGACAAAGATAATCTGAATGAGAATACTAAAAGGATAATTGTTACATCTCTGAGCTCAAATCTCCAAACGAGGATCAATTAGAGTTTCCAGTTCTGTGTGCAATTATTCAAATCTGCATTTGACTACTCAATTACTCAGTTTAGGTGTCTAAATCAGTCTAAGCATGATTACTTACACTGCAAAACTCTGCTAGATTACAAGGTACTCTGGCTCAAGAATTAGAGTGACAAATTATGTTCTCATGAGAAAACTAATTGGTGCACCTCTAGTGGACCCTGCCAGGAAGGAACGAATTGTGCAAAATCTGAATCTGCCACTTTTGTAAGACTTACGCTTCTTATGCCAAGATTTCACCTCTTTCTCTGGAATATCTCTATTCCCGGTAATCTCCTGCTCTCTAGCAATAATCTATGGAGGGGCATGAGCTTCCAACCGTCTCCTTTGAGTTGGCTGGAAGCCTCAGTGGGGTATGCAGAGATGTCACTTTGCACCAGTGATGAATGGTATGGACAGTTGCGCTTCAGTTCCCACTAGTCTTCAGAGTGATCACACCTCTGAGGAGCTCTGAGACATTGTTTTGACAAATACCCTACAAGTCCAGAAACTACTGCAGCTTCAATAATTTTAAGTAATTTGAAAATATTACAGTGCCTATACAAATATTTAATATCTCGTTATTTCCCCCAGTATGTAAACAGACATGTATTTTTGGTGATGACGCATGCATCTTGTAAAATCCTTCATGTACACAAGGTGTGTCATGGATTACCTGGATCACCATTAGGACCTGGTGGTCCTATGTCACCATTATCTCCTTTTTCACCTAAAAATATGAAAAATAATATAAATTTAAGGCAGCTTTTTTAGTCAACAGTTCATTTGGCACTTTTTATTTTTTCTCTAGTAACATTCAAATGTGGAAAGTAGAAATATGCCCAAGCAAAATAAAGATTTTTCTGTCCTTGTCATTCCACAGCAAAGGCCAGGCAAAACTATGAAAGTTGAACATATGTACCAATATCTATTTTTTGACATTCGTGAACTTCACAGAACCAGTAAGTTCAGATGCTACAGAGAGAAAAGGGCTGGATATGCTACTCTGGTGCCTAAATCTAGATTCATAATCTAGATGCTTAAGTAAACGTTGGTCCTAATGACTTAACCAAATTCACATAGAAAGCCTATGGGGTAGTCAAGATCAGAATTCAAGTCTTCTGGCTCTTAAATGTCTGCCAAAATACAGTGCATCTTCCCATCTGCTTCTCTTAACTGTCCACACTTGTGTGACAGTGCACAAAATTCTTTATTTAGCCTTAAACCAGGATTTTCACCCTGCTTTAAGGCTAAATATACTGCTGTCAGAGCGAAAGGGAACTGGCTGAGAGATCTCAGTCATCTGGCTGACAGCAGGGTGAGAAACTCCCTATTATGTTAAACTCTTGAGACTTGCTAACCATTTTTCAAGCCACTAAGCTTTTCTCAAGCATAAATGATCCTAAAAATCGTAATGATTTTTCACCTGAAACACAAATGGAGAAACAATTGAAGGAAGCATACCTTTTGAACCGATAGGACCAATTTTTCCATGCCGTCCCATGCTGCCTTTCTGGCCTTTGTCCCCCATTTCTCCTACACATAACAGAAAGGTGAAGGTAGCAATGTAGTCTGATTCATTCAGACGCGTGCAATATCAATTTTTGCAATGAGCAAAAACACACTATAACCCCAATATTCATTGAATTCCACAGGTCCAGCTCACTCCTTGTGAAGAACTCATGTATAACAACCTAGACAGTGATTTAATCTTTGCAGAGCAATTGACGTTAACAAGGCATACGGGTGTAAATGAAAACACATCTTGGCTGAGACCCACTGGAAAAGCTTTTACAAAACTTCTCCCAGATGCTCGTGCCAGAATTATGTTGAAAATGAGGTGGGATTGCATTCAAACATGGATCAGTGGATTAAAACTCTCACAGAGTTGAGAAGACTTAAAGGATCCACGCACAATTGATAGCCTCATCTAATACAGTATCTCCACTGTAACTGAGGGCTGAATTTGGGCTTAATGGCTTATTCATACAATATAAACGCTGTGGAGGCAGTCACATCCTCATTCTTTGCGCTTGCATTTGAAGATTACATCAGTGAAAAAGGGAAATTAAGGGAAATCTTACATAGGCATATCTACACAGACACATACACATCTTCATACAAAGTCTGACTCAAACCAGCAATGTTGAATGTTACCGATTTTAAAGACAGTTCCACAGAATACTTCAAAGTGTAACCGTAGCAAAGGAGCTGCTAAAAAAATCATTTTCCTCAGCTGTGTTTTTACAAATAAAAGGTAACTGTCCACTTCTTCAGGTCAATTGAAATTGTCAACAAATCTGCATGAACCAGCCACTGTCACCTACCTGTGTTCATGAGGCATACACAGAAATCTAACGTAAGACAGCTTGATTCGCTTACTTTGTCTGACTTTGACCTCTTTTGTATTAGTTGTACTTTCCTGTGTGATGTAAAGTGAATATTAGAATGGCTTCAGGGGAAACAGAATTTGCACTGGAACAGGCAGTTTCTTTGCCATCACTGTCTCCACAAACCAAGCTGAAGCACTGTTACTAATAAAATGTGTGCCACCATCCAAGTATTGATGTCACTGGTCTGAGCTCTGCCCGAGCTCAAATAACTAAATAGATAAAACCTTCTTGTTGCATCATAAGTTTTTTTTTGGATGGCATTTCTCAAACATTATGAAAATAATTATCTTTATGGTGGGAATCTGAGAGAAGAACTTTAGCATGTAATAGCAAAGCCTTATTCAACCCCATGTCTATAGTGCTCATCTACAAGTTTAGGGGATCGGCAGTTGAAATCAACAAGCACTAGGTACCTAACAGAGTAAATACAACAGGTTTACACGTAACTGAAGGGTTTGGCTTAAACCAAGCCATTTACAGTCAATAAAATCTACGCAGTCTAAACTTGACAGATTATTATTTCTAAATGATACCTTGGTTCTGGCATTGGTTTAGAGAGGGTTCCCCGATTTGGTTTAGGTAGACTTTCTGAGGCCTGTCATTTTGTTACACTCATTATGTAGTGAATGTGGCAGAGTTTGCCTGATGCTGCAGTTTCTACGGCCCGAGGAGCCTCAGGAACTAATACCACATCTCAGCGTACATTGGTGATGCACCTTCCTGAGTGCAACACCTGAGCAAATCAATGCTCTGCCATCAGATTTAGGCCTCTCTGCATCATGATTTCAAGGAGAAACATGGTCTGGAGGCAGCACAGCTGTACAGCCATGTCGTATGAGATAGGTTTCCACTGTACCACACAGTATTAATGGAGAGAGATTATGGAGGGACTACATGGACGAGAAGCCAAATGCCTTCTGAAGCTCCCATCCTGCAGAAACCCAAGGCCGAGACTGCTTTAGGAAATACTGAGGCATTTTTTTCAATGATTGTCAAAAAGATTGTTTCTTTGCTCAAAGCAACATCTGTTATGCACTGCTCAGCTACAAAGGAGCAAGGAATCAATGAGACAAGTTAGGAGGAAGATCTACTTAGGGATCCAGCAACTGAACTTGTGTAAATTGTCATAGCTCAGCCCCAGTTGTGCATCTATGACAACTGAAGATCTGTTGACCTCTGTTGTTAATGCAACTGGACAGAAAGTCACGTACTTCCTCTATTTATTTGTAAAATCTGGATAATTTTATGACATATTTCATCATTACTTTTAACTTAAAAGTGTAATCAGTAACAAGTTTCAGAATATAAACTGACCACCACTGGGCTAAGAGGTGTCCTCTGTATTACTCCATGAAGTCTCAAGCAACTGTCTGTTGATGGCATGAGGCAGGAAGAAATAATTTCCTCCGAACTGAGAGAAGCTGAATATGTACGGCTTGTTGGTCTAATTAATTACTGTGCAAGTCCTACAATCAATGATTTTCCTTTGTTTCCAACAAGGATCAAATTCAGTCACTACTGGACATGGACTCAATTAGGAAATTTTACCAGAAACCAAAAATATTTTTCTCTTTTGCTATATATTCCTACTGGAAGAATGGATCCACTCAGGCTGCTGAAGATCTGCTTTCTGGAATATAACTTCACTTTTTCAGAAGAGATTCATGGCTGGTCCTAAAGATGCAATCCATTGGGGTTTATAAAGGTTATAAGGTTACAAAGGTAGTGATGCTACCATTGGATATTTATCCAATATAGACAGTATATTGAGAGGGTATTTCCTGGAAAATCTCTGAAGTATCAGCTTGTAATGAGTTTATCGAGTTGCTCTGAAAGTGACCTTTCTTGCTTTGGATATTTATGAATTGGGATTATCATAACAGATTGTCAGATATTTGAATGCTTTCTCTTTTCAGACTGCTACACCTGAAATTAAATATGATATATAAAATAACTTCACTTACTTTCTCATAAATACTGCCCAGAAAACGAACTATATCTCAGTAATAGACAGTAAAAGCTACGTGATCTGCTCAGAAGTAAAAGTGTGTTATCTCAAACAATGAAGACATACATTAAGTCTCCTGTGCTCATTAAAAGGACTGTTTGGATTTGGTTTTGTCTTACAGTGACTAACCCCTGCTTCTACTCCAGGGGCTTGCTTATTCTGCTTCTTCTGCAGAATAAATCACAAGGTTTCAAGAGAAACCTGTCTGCCTTGAGGGTTTCAAAAGTTTTAAGTGCTTTTGTAGAGTCCTTTTTAGTGGCCCTATGATTGCCAAAAATGCAGTCTAAAGAGCCTTAATGAAATCAGGAAGTGAGAGCTGGAAAGAAATGAGGACAATGAAAGAAATTAAGTCTCCATAGACCAAAAGTAGGAAATCTAAAAGAAAGTTTGAATGGAGAATATGAAGCAAGTCATCTGTCATCTCTCAGATGAAGGTGCTATATACTGGAACCAATTATAGAAGACTTAAAGGATTTTGGAAGGAACTGAAGAGAAGGCAACTCTAAATGATCTTGGTGGCCTTTTCAGGCCCACAAGAGAAGAAATAAAATACCAGAGATGAATGGTGGGCTGCACAACCAGTGAAAAAATGAGGGACTTTGGCTCTGTGCAACACTATAAATGGGTGTCTTCATACAGTATGGCCAATCTCTTCAGACAGGATTAATTGGAACAACGAGAGGATATAAAACTATTTAAAAAAAGAAAAAGGTCTCAAAAAGACAAATGCAGCAGAAACACAAATTCACCATGTCACAGACGAATTGAATTGAATCATGTCAAAGGGAAGAGCGCAGTAGTTTACTTCCCAAACTTAAGGATTTGAAGACAAATCAGATAGATAGAAATTCTTCATGGTTTCACATAGCGGACATCATGGACACTTACCTAACAATGAAAGTGGAAGTGTCCCAAACCAGACCAAAGGCCTCTTGACCCTAGTGCCATCTTTGACAGCAATCTCCAGAGGATAGACCAAGACCAAGACCAAGATCTGCATAGGTACAGACCAAGCATACAGTGTCTTTCCCCCAGTGTACCTCCTTAGTCTTGCAGCAGTCAGTATTGCCAATGCGAATATTTACCTTGACTTGAAGGAGAACCGTATTTTTAAAGGGTATAATGATGCTATGGTATGGTAGTAATCTACATTCAGGACACTTAACTTTTTAAAACTATTGGCAACTGGAAATCAGAAAATTCTGAATACAGCAATAGACTACAGTACTGCTTTACACTAAATAATCTGAATTTTCCACTCCTCTGAAGGCTGGTGATTGGCTAGGGAACAGTGGTTACAACACAGTTACATCTTATATGAACAAACAGTGGATCATCCCAGGTGGCATTTTACGTAGTTGGGGCAAATTAATATCACCCAACATTAGCCACTAGAAAGCCATTAGAAGCCATTAGAAAGTTAGGTTTTCAGTCTAAGCTATTTATCTAAGCTCCCTTGGTAGGCAATGGAGAAATAAACACCTCTCAGCAGTGATCCATACCACTCATGTTAGGCAGGTATCTTAAGGACAAAGTGAAACTTTACAACTTTGCATAACAAACTGGGGAAATAAAAGAGGAAACTATTGTCAATCCATACTGACTAGAAATCAGAAAGGCTAGAAAATTTGCAAAGGAAACCAAAGATAGTAAGAAAAGAGAAGCCAATCTAGGAAGGCAGTAGAAATGAAAATAGTATGGTCCGTTCCCAAATGGAGGAGTTTATATTCAGATGCACACAAACACAAATAACTGCCCTTATGAAACACATATCTTGCCAGAATTAGATTAACAACATATTACCAAGCTTTTTGAGACCAGTGATCTCTCTAGCCCATGACTTTGATTCCCACAGTGGCAGCAGAAGGTGCGATACAGGGAGATCATGCAACCCCAGACACTATCTGCAGTCCATTGCAGATGGAGTTGCTCAATCTGTCCAGCAGCTTCAGTGAGTGCCTCCTAATTCAGGTATGATGGCATCTGGTGATTCTGTAACCTCGATCATATCCTCCTTAGACTACTCCGTACAGATGCAAGAGTCTCAACCTGTCCGGTTTCTCTTTACGAGGCAGCTCCTCCATCTTCTTCACATTTCTGGTGCCCCTCTCTAAACTCTCATGTCCTTCTTGAGACACAGAGGCCAGAATCACACTCATTACTTGAGAGCGCCAATGTCAAGCTTTTATACAGAGCAAAATGAGGTAAAAAATGAGTGTCTGCTTTTGTCCTTGGTATCTTTTCTGATGATGGGCAGTGTTTTGTTGGCTTTAGGGCTGCTGCTAATGACTTCAGAGCAGTTCTTGAGTTTTAAGTGACAGTTCTGGTTTTTGGCATCACGTAAGTATGGCTTAAATTATGCATCCCTAATGTCCCTAGGCAATATATTTATTTACATTGAAGCCCATCTGCCATCTTTTTGTCCACTTAGTCTAGCACAGATTTTTCTCAAAATCCTATTGAGTTCAGGTGGAACTGAAAGACAGTTTTGAACCAGATACCCACTTTGTGAATCCACAACTGTCAATGTCAGGACTTTTATATGGAATCCTGCCTGCAGCACTCCTTAGCGAGCAATAAATTCATGTAAAAGTTGACTCAGAAATGGAAAGGATTGATTGATTACATATTAATGAACAATCAGTAATACTAAAATATAAATTAAGATATTATTACCTCTCTTTAGAATTTGATTATACAAATGACTGGGCACTCTGGCTCCAATCCAATTAAATTAATGAGTCTTCACTCCTACTTAAGAGGCTATGCCTGTACTGGTAAACTAAATGCCTGGGACTGGCAGTGGGAACCAGGTGGCCAAGAATGGTACACTCCACAATATTAAATTGTCTTACTCTTCAAAGCAGGATAATCACTTGCAAGCTGTGCATTGTGTTAGCTCCCAAAATATGCCCAAGAATTGCCTGGGAAAGTGTTAGCTGGCAAAAGCCAACATCATTGCACTAACACTGCAAAGATACAGATAGTTGAGTTCCAAACCTAAGAATAGTATGTGACTCTGCTTCACATATCATTATAATTAAGTACACATGAAGTACGATGTACAAAGACTGAAATTAAAATACTAAAATAATATATTTTCAAATGGTTGTGGCTCTAAGAAAATTTAAATGTCTTGAAGAACACATTTTGAATGTGCTGTTCCTTTGATTGTGCATTCCAACAGTAAATTCACACTCTTCTCCTTATTTTGATTGCCATAAGCAGAATCCATACTACTCTGGGAATATTTACAGTATTGTATTTTTATTGAAATATCTGTGTGGAATTTGTATACCTGGAAGTTATGGCCTCACAGATTGGATCATGACTCAGTTAAATAATTGAGTTCATTCCCAACGTGGGAGCCTGCAATGCAGCAATCAGTGCAAGTGGGGAGAGTTACGTCTATTAACTTCACACCCCAAAACTTGCACTGCAGTACACGCTGCTTTCATCTGAATCAGCCACTGCACTTGATCCAGCACTCTATGCTTTACATAAAGCCAACACAGTTTTATATTCTGCTGACATGCTATGCATCATAATTGACCTATACAATTAATTAAAAGCAATGAGAAAAGTAAGTGGAATTTAACCTTAATCAGTGCTCAAAGACATCAGGATGTCTGATGTCACCCTGAAACATCAGGACACTCAGAACCAGATTTATTTCAGGTAAGCACCAGAAAGTTTTAATGTTTATCAGTTTCTGAACTACCAAAATGTGAAAATATAATAAGGAAAGGATATGATAAAAAAAATTTACAGCATTTTCTAATCTTGAGGTGTTCATTTCAGGTCAAACATAACACAAGAAAACCATTTCTCTTGTAAGCTATTTATTCACTGAGTATTACATATGTAAGGAGTTCAAAGAAACTAAGCACATTTTCTTAGGATGAATTTGCTTGAGAAATGAAACAAAGAAAGGCAAAAGAAAAAAAAAAAGATTACTGTGATTCTAATAAGGTAAATTAACACCAGAAGTAGAAATCTCTACAAATGTTGCAGAAGAATTACAGTTTCTCCCTCATGTAAACCATCACTTACTCAAGTAGCAGAAAAATATAATGAAATTTAGCAGTCTCCATCAACAGGAGACAAATAGTAGCCCAACAAGACAACAATTATCAGGCTTCAATAGAAATTGAATAGAGTCAAATACATCTTAACACAGTGACTGCAATTTAACAGGCTGCTGCACAGAAACAGGGCTGCTGTGATCATCCATGTGTGCTCTTAGAAAGGGGCAAATGCAAAGTGAGGCCACAATTTTATCCATCTTTCATTACCCACTAAGCTATGTGTTGTGTACCTGGATCACAGGTCTAAGCTTTACACCAACTGAGATTTTAAAATACTTGGCCAGCACTTTAAAGGACATCAGTGGTGTATTGCCCATCAAGAGATCAAAAACAGAGCAAAAAAGCGAAGCCAATAGCAGGTCATGAATGTATATTAGATAATCTGTCCAGGAAAAAGGTTATTTCTGAGACCAAAATTGTGAACAAATTATCAGCCTCCAAATGATGCTCAGTTCCTACCCATCCATAAAAAGATGAACAACCAAATACGAAAAAGACATCAGTGTGTTGGATATTTCAGTGTTAGCAGCTCACATGATTTTTCCCAAGAATATTGTTATATTTTATTTTTGCCTCAAAGTTCCAGCTTCTGAATAACAAACAGGAAAACCCTTCTCTTGCTGGAAGAGAATATACAGCTGAGTCACTCTCGTTCGGCTTGAGAGTCTAGAGAAGTATTTATGCATGAGCTTAACTACAGGTCTGGGCACTACACACTCTCTGTGGAGGTTAACCTGACTGAATGGTCAGGAGACTGAAAGGGTTTTCTAGGTCAAGACTGGATATCCTTCTGTGTCCTTTCCATACGGTAGAAATCACATCTGTGAAATCTGTTTGCTTATCCAGTCAACACTGTGACACTGGATACAGTATCACGATGAAATCCGGCACCATATAGCCCAAATTGGTTTTAAGGTAAAAATTTATTTTTCTTTGAAGGCACATTTGTGGAGAGAAGTTGATGAAGACAAATATCTGCAAAATGTACAGCAATAATGAAAAGATTAGTTCATTAGAATTCATTTTAAACAGGAGCTTGTTTGTTGAAATTTCTTACTATGCTAAAATAAAGCTGTTTACCAAATATTCCAAGAACATACACGTGTCAGGTCAAATCTGGATGCACAAATGAAAGCGGAAAAAATATGTTGCTACAGAAGCAGTAAGAAATTTTGCCTGTGTCTAACCTTAAAGCACTGCCTGGAAAAATACCAATATAGTATGCATTAATATTCAGTTTTATTTTATCTCTTTTCTGTTTCAAGCATGTTTTCTTGCAGTGAATTTTCACTTTAGTGTTTCTTCTTTCAGTCTTTTCAGAATTTTGGACTTTTGGAGGTATGGAAAACTGGGAAAATTATCATTGTTATTAAAGTTATTCAAGCATTCCTTATGAGAGTGATTTTCCAAATAAATGCAATTTTTCAGTATAAAATATATAAATGAAATGTTATATCAT
This sequence comes from Dromas ardeola, assembly GCA_013398915.1. Taxonomy (NCBI): domain Eukaryota; kingdom Metazoa; phylum Chordata; class Aves; order Charadriiformes; family Dromadidae; genus Dromas; species Dromas ardeola. The sequence goes on along the minus strand of VYZM01002536.1, from coordinate 191,751 downwards.
GGACTGGCCTGACTGAAAAACAGTACTTCCACTTCTCAGATGGCCCAAAACATTTTGAATTGATTTGATAAAATGCCAAGTTAGAGAAACATGCAAGACAGAGCAAAGGGAGAGGCTCTCAAGCTCCCCATAAGAAAGCACTAAAATCAGATGCCCATCCCTCTCAAACACTTGTACAAAAATGATCACAGCCTGAGGAGGACCTGAAAGTCCATTTAATGACATCAATCACCCAGGTATGATGGGACAGCCAGAACAACAGGAGTGCTGCAATGGATGGATATTGGCTCTTTGGGAAGGACAGGCAGGGAAGACAAGGGTTTTGCTCGGCACGGTGGGCACCTTGAATGCATAGAGCTTTGCTTCCAAACAGGTGACTGGTGTGTTGAAAGCATGTAAGTCAGATTTAGAGGGGAGGCCAGCAAGGGGACCATCATGTTGGGCATTCATTACAGACTGTCTTGTCAAGAAGTGGGACTGGATGTGAAGAGTTCTTTTAACAACTGTAAGAAGCTCCATAATTGGAGCTTCAGCATCTTCCGGGAGAGCAGCACCATAAGGAGCAATCAATCCAGAACATGCATCGGGGACAATTATCTAATGCAGGTACTGGGTTTTCAGATAGAGATAGTAGTCTCCTAGACCTGGTATTCACATACCTTCTGGTTGTGGATATGATAGTCAACAGTAGCCTCGACTGCAGTGACCATGACTGCCTTCATGAGATGACAGCTTTCAAGATTCTGAGGGAAGTAAGAAAGGCAAGCAGCAGGATAAAAGCCCTGGACTTCTGGACTTTGGCTTGTTCTGGGAACTTGTAGGCAGGATCCTACTAGAGGTTCCTATGAAGCTCCAAGGAGCCCAGAAAGAGCTTCTCAGTCTTAAGGAACGATTTCCTTAAAGCATAAGAACTATCCATTGCAATGTGCAGGAAAATGAGCAGCTATGGCAGAAGACCAGCTTGGCTGAACAGGGAGGTGTTGACTGAGATGCAGAAAGGAAGCATTCAGGAGGCGGACATGGGAACAGGCTACAAAAGGGTAATATAGAAGCATTTGCCGGGCACGCAGGGAGGAAGTCAGGAAGGCCAAAGTTCAGCTGGAGTTGGACTCAGCTAGGTGTATGAAGACAACATGAAAGACAGTACAGGTGAGGCAGCAGTAAAAGAGATATCAAGGATAACATGGGCACTCTGCTCAGGTGGAAGGCAACCTAGTGACAAAGGAGACAGGAATGGGTAAGGTACTTAGTGCTTTCTTCACCTTGGTCTCTACTGGCAAGGTCTGCTCTCTGACCTCCCAGTTCTTCATGTCTAGTAGCAAAGATCTGGGGAGGACAAGCTACTTATGGTAGACGACATACCTAGTTAGGGACTACTTTCCCTGGATGTACGCAGGTCCATGGCACTGGCCAGAAGGCATTCAAGGGTGCTGAGAGAGCTAGCTGATGCTGTTGCAAGGCTGCCAAAGTCTACTCAGCGTCTGATAATGAGTGCCATTCCTCAGGAACCAGTCCTTCATCAGTGACAGTGAGGAAGACGTGGAAGGAACCTCTGTGAGTCTGCAAGACACTCCATGCCGGCAGGAGCAGTTGGTGCCAGTCAGCGGGAGACTGACAAGCTGCAGGAATGTGTTGACAGGAATATCATGAGTTCAGCCAGACACTAAGTTCCTCAGCTGCGATGCATTGATGAAGGCTGGCCAATGGCTGGCTAAAAAATCCCTTTGCATAAAAGGACCCAGAGACTTTTGGGCCCTCATACAAGAGAAGCAAACAAGAAGCAGCTGAAGAAGGTGGTTTTATTTAGCCTGTAGCAGAGAAAGGTAAGGGGGGGTGCATAATTGCCGTCTTCCTCTGCCTACAGGCGGTTTGTAGAGAAGATATCTCTCTTCTCAGAAACACACAGCAAAAGGACAAGAGGCAACAATCACAAATTACAATATGAAAAATTTCAGTTGGCCTTAAGGAAAAGGTCTCTCATGATGACTGATCAAAAACGAGGTGGAATCTCCATCCTTGGAGACTTTCAAAAGTCTACTAGAGAATACCCTGAGAAATCTGATCTAAATTTGAAGTCTGCCCTGATTTAAGCAGGAGATTGGACTAGATAAGCTCTTCATGACCTTTTAACCTAAATTATTCTGTGGTACTTTAACATCTCTTCATGCTGCATTACCTTGTGAGAGTTGAAATTTTAGTTTCCAATACTTTTTGTAAGAGTCGTCCTTGAAGACTACATCTCCATAAGGGAAACACGCTGACTGAACACACACACGCCTCATGGGAGTTATAAATTTTTCTAATGCAATGTAGGGGGAAGAGCTCTAGCTATGTATTTTGGTCCCAGGGAAAACTGCAGGTATCAGAGTCCTGTAATTGCCCAACAGAACTACATAACGGATCGTGCCTCTCCACAAGGAAGTACAAATTACCACTGCGATTGCTTTGAAAGGAAGCTTGTAAATTCAGTTTGGTAAAAACTAACTCCATTGTTCCGATGACAGGAATTTCAAATGTTTAATTTCAGTGTTGAAATAAAAGGTTTTGACTACTCCTAATGTGAATTTTTCAGAATGTACTTCTCCTGTGAAACTTATGAAGGTCAAATTTCCTCCTTGCTTCAGGAGAAAAACAAATGTGAAAAGACAGAATTTCCTGCAGGACAGAAATGCCACGTTTCTCTCAGCTGTATGACCGAATACTATTGAGCATCATTCCTCTCAAGAGCTCCAAATATTTTTGAACTACAATGTAAACAATGCTACCACCATCTTTCCATAAACATTTCTGAATTGTAACCCAAAAAATGTGGAGTCACTCATGGCCATCTCGGCCTACTATGGCTTACTGCCTTCCCTCAATGGTTTTAATTAAGGTATTGTGAGTGTTCGCATTTACAAACAAAAGGAAACAAGAAAATTGAGCCTCATGATTTTGTCCCTCCGATCTAATGTGAGGTTTTCATTTTCAGAAGGCAAATTGTGAAGAAGACATTATGATGACTTTCTTCACAGAGACCTTTCTACAAAATCAAGAATTATTTTTTTTCCAAAATGGATCTTTTTGACCATAAACCAATAGCTAGTCTACAAATGAGTGCATACAGCTATATTGGTTTTGGCTAGGATAGAGTTAATTTTCTTTATAGTAGCTGATAGGGTGTTAGATTTGTGACCAAAACAGTGTTGATAACACAGGGATGTTTTAGTTGTTGCTAAGAAATACTTGTACAGTGCCAAGGCCTTTTCTGCTCCTCACCCCACCCCACCAGCAAGTAGGCTGGGGGTGCACAAGAGGTTGGGAGGGGACACAGCCAGGACAGCTGACCTCAACTGACTCAAGGAATATTCCATACCACATGATGTTGTGCTCAGCAATAAAAGCTGGGGGAAGGAGGAGGAAGGGGAGATGTTCAGAGTGATGGTGTTTGTCTTCCCAAGTAACTGTTATGTGTGATGGAACCCTGCTGTCCTGGGGATGGCACCTGCCTGCGATGAGAAGCAGTGAATGAATTCCTTGTTTTGCTTTGCTTACACACACAGCTTTTGCTTTACTTATTAAACTGTCTTTATCTCAACCCATGAGTTTTCTCACTTTTACCCTTCCGATTCTCTTTTCCGTCCCATCAGGAGGAGTGAGCGAGCAGCTGCGCGATGCTGAGCTGCCTACCAGGGTTAAACCAAAACACGGCTATAGAAAAATGCCCAAGGATGATTTAGTCACCCAGCAAAGGGAGAGAGGATCTTCATCATCATGGCCTCAGAAGAAAAGGCAGCATTTGGTCAGGAATGACTTTCAAAACATCTTCTTTAACAGAGTTACCTTTTTCTCCCGGAGGCCCAACTCTGCCTGGACGACCTGGAGCCCCTTTCTCCCCCTTTTCTCCAGCCTCCCCTGTTGATACAAAAGCAAACAAAAAGAACAATCATATTAAACCAGGACTATTTTCTGTTGGTGGCAGTGACAATAGTGCCATTCTCCCTGGTGAAAATAAAAACCTACTATAACAAGAGGGTGGAAAAAATAAACGCGGATGCAATCTGACTTAACAGCTTTACTTGATACATGGAGAACAAAGTCTCCTGCAATTGGCATATACACTGACAAAACCAAAGTCAATATATTATTGAAGTCTCATAGATGGCGCTAGTTTTGTGGATGTTATTCATACCATCAACCTCCAAAAAGCCCAGCAGCACAATTCACTTAAGTAGAAGCTTCAGAACTAGGCCCCAACTTAGTACATAAACTTCTGGGTCTGTGTTTACCAAACACTTCCTGAGTATCTGCTAAGGACATGCTTAAGTTTCAAGTAAAAAGGACTTAACTAACCTCAAATTAAAAAAAAACAAAACAAAACAAACAAACCAAGCTTATGCCATTTACAGAGTAAAGATGGATCAGGTCTAGAGGAAGGCATTGCTACATCTGTCATTTAGAGGATCATTTTTAAGCATGAAAGAGTATCTCCTAATCCGTATTCTCAGTTATATGCTGTGCCTTTTAATGTCTGTGGTACAAACCACTGTGCATTGTACCTAGGTGCACATGGCTTATGGTGCCTTATTATATTCAGCATATTTAAACATCAGTTTCTGTAAATGTTTGCCTCCCTGGTGCCTTTCATTGGAAATTTGAGGATGCTTAGCTTGTTTCACCCCCTACTATTGTACTACTATTGTAGTTTGCCATTGACATAAAATTAACATCCCTTAAACAAATAGAATTTTAAAGAATGATTTGCATAGCCACCTTTACAAAAGAGATTTATACAAAGGAGAAGAAAGTCCTATGCCTTCCACAGAAAAGAAACTGCCAGGATGTAGAAGCCAGAGCTAGCACAACACACCCGCTGCCCCAACGCTGTATTTCTGCAGAGGAGAGTGAGCATTAGCTGCTCTCCAGGAAGCTGAAAGGAGCACCACAGCAGGAAAGTCAACGCTTATCACGTACCCCTCAAGCTCTGCTCTCTGGCATAGCTGGCAGCTCTGGTTCAGAGAGGGACTATAGACACGACATGTGAAAACAAGCCACAACACGGCACATTTCAAATATGCAGCCTCCAGCTCTCTCTCTCTCCCCTTATTGTAGAGATAGGTGACTGTGAGCTGAACTCAGCCTTCCATCTGTTATATTTTCCTTCTTCAGGCTGCCAGCAGGCTCCAGACCATCTTCCCTGCCTTCAGACATGCAAAAATAGGCCATTCTCTGACCTTAATGAGGACAAACTTCACATAATCCCCAGTGAATAATATTGTTAGTATGAAACAGGCTATTATTTGGCACATTTGGGAACGTCACTTTTTTTATTACCAGGTAACCGATAGGCTTTGTATGATTGCCTTTCCCCCCTCAGGGCTGGCTATGAGTTCTTTGCTTCCCAAAGATAAATCCTGACAATGACTTTTCCCTGCTCTCTGGAGGCTGAGAGCAGGCTATTACAGCCTATTGCTTTACACGTTCTTCAGAGTGAAAGCTGTGCGTTAGAGATCAATAAAATAGATCACTCTTGCTTCAGGCCATTACACTTGCCTGCATTTATTCCTATAATAAGATGACACTGCATTCCTTAGTGTGGGTGTTTAAGAAACTTTTCCGGGGTGGAGACTACCCCATTACAGGCTCAGCTACAGGCCACTCTGCATTTTTTGTTATCAGCTGGTTTAAGCAGCAAGGCCTTGGCCAAGAGGGACTGATCAGTGGTCCAGTTCAGCTTTGCCATGTTTAAGTCCATATTTTTGCTGTGTGTACCCTGAGCACCATGCAAGCTGAGGAAGCGAAGCCTGTGCATGTGTCATGGGCAACAAAACAGTTTTCTGTCAAGGAATTTCAATCAATTTAATTTATCACCAATTAACATTTTTAACTTTTGATTCCTGAATTAGGAAAAAAAAGCAAACAAATGAACTTAGAGAAAGACGCCTCCGCACCCGCTTTCTGGAATCCAGCCCCTGTGTCGCATGTTACACCCAGTCCCTTTGGAGCAGGAGGTTGGGATCGGTGCATAGTGGTCCCTACTCTGTTGCTCCACCATGGCCTCCTCCACCAGCCACAGTCCCTTTGCAGTCATACATGTCCTGCTCAGTCTCCTCTCCATCACTTCCCGGGTGGCTCTTTGCTCCAGCCCTATGGCATGAAAGAGCACCTTCTTCCACGCAATGCATCTCTTGCCCACGCAGGTGAGATGGGGTGAGATGTGCCCCACAATGCTCCGCAGTGTTGTGATGCCCCACACCCCCAAAGGAAATGTAGCCCTGGTGCCGAACTGAAGCTGCAGCAGGATTGCAGGTATCAGGCACAACCCTGACAGTACTAGAAGCTTCTTCGCCTGTCATCTCTGGGAGAGATCTTTCATAATTCAGGTGATTTATCTTACCATTGCTGTCAATTTGCCTCAATTTGCTTGTCAGTTTTGTGAATTCTGTGGGACAGGGTTTGTCTCTGATTATGTCTGCATCCTGCCTACCTTAAGCTGTAACGTCTACTATAATGAAAACAGCACGCCAAATGTGGCGATAACTTTCTTCCATTACTCATATTCCCTGTGTGAGTAGATGCATCAAGTGTGGACGTAAAAAAATTGGTTTTATTTTATTTATGTAGCATCAACTTTTTTATCTATTGTATGCCATTGAGACTATTAAGACAATTCCTGCTTTAGATTTTAGAAGGGAGACAAAACAAGGTGGCGAACCGAGAATTTAAGCTTTGAAGGATTGTTCCATGTTATTGTTTTCTCCACAATAGTAGTAACTTCAATCTCATGTACCTATCAAAAGGAACCAGACTTTAGGAAGAATATGAGTGAACAAGGTAGTGAGCCTTCATCATCCATCCCTTCTTCACAAACAACACACTTTTCCCGTTATTAATATTTTTGGCTTTCTAAAACACGGATCAGTCTGCTGTCTGGATTCTCAGAGCCATGGTATTTTTCCCTCTGCATTTCATCTTACTCCTTTATACTGTTGAGGTTATAAAAAAATAAAAAATAAAAAAAAATCAGTCCCCAAGACCTAAGCTGCTGACCTTAAACTCATTTGTGCCTTTTTCTATTCTTGGTGTCTTTAGTGGCTTTCTTCATCTTCTATTTCCACCTCCATTCTCATCTCATCCCCCTTCCGATTCCCCCTTTTATTCTGTGGAGTCCTAATTGGATTTGTGTCTTTTTTTTTTTTTTTTTTTTTAAAAAGTTTCCAGTCTCCCCCCTCAGTCTCATTCTTTGTGCCTTTCTCTTCTCTTTTCCCTTTACCTCTTCCTGTTCTAAAATTTCTCCATTATGCTCCCCCACTTTTGGGTACTTTTCCCTGGTGCTTTTCTCCTTCACCACCCAATCTGGGCTTCACTTCCTGTGCCACCTCTTGGGCTTAACCCTCTCCTCCTGTTTTTTCCCTTTCACACATCCCATGGTCTCCATTCCTTTCTTCCACTTCTTCCCTTTGCCTATTTTTCCCAAATCCCGACAGGCCTGTGCCCAGCAGCGGTGCGGGGCTCTGTCCCTCCAGCATTGGAGATGTTGCTGGCAGCCCAGCACAGGAGAAGATGGGGCAGATCCCAAAAGCTGCAGTGAGCGAATCCCACTGCGTGGGAGCTGAAATTTGGGCACGCGGCCACATATATGCTCAGTTTAAAGGAAGCCTTGGTCACCGAAATGGGTTGGAGTTGTGCCAGCAGGGGACAGCAGTATCTCATTACCAATTCTCTGAGCCAGTCCCCCTGACAGCATAGCTGGAGCATTGATAGCTTTTTAGGGATTTCACATTAACTAGGGCCGTATCAGGCCATTTTGTGCTTCACTGAATTTGTACATCAATGTCTCTCACTTTTCAAGGCTTACATCTTATGAAGTGGAGTGAAATCATTAACACATGATGGTTTTCAGGCCTCTCTGTTGTTTCCTGGCTCAGGATTGCCTTCTGACGAAGGGCCAGGGTCCTGCACTGTTTATGTTTTAAAAAACTCTGCTGCATATAATAGTAATAACAACAGTCCTTTCATAAAAATGGTAATCACAGATGTTAATTTTGACTGATCACACAAATAAGGAAACTAAGGCAAAGAAGTTACAAAGCTTATCAAAGCTTGTCAACTTGTTTGAAATGAAAAATCATTTCAAAGCTTCGGTCCCCAGTGCTGTGGGGTCTGACCCTTTGACTGTTCTTCTTGACTTTAGAAAACATATATTTAACTTGATTGTGTTCTCCTCTGTGAGTCACTTCAACAGCGCTATCTTATGCCTATTTCACTTCAAATATATCAAAAAAATAAAACAGCTTTACTTGAGGCTTAGTCAAGCCTTAGAAGACCTGGATGTAATGTTCTTTCTAACTAGAACATCTGCAGAAGGTGTAAATATTATTAAGACTTCAAAGGCCACTTATTGAAGCAAAATAAAAAAAAAAAAAAAAAAAAAATTTTGNAAAAAAAAAAAAAAATAGATTTTGGGTCTGTTCAGGCATCCAAAGCTGCATCAATAATAACAATAAACAAAACAGGAGAGCTTTTTCGGTCCTGAAGCCAACTGGCCAAGCACAACCCACATCCCTACAGCCCAATTCTCTTGCCACATCCAAACTGGGCAATGTCTGGAGAGGGCAGTTTACACCACAGCCAAACCTGTGGCCAGGCCGTGCTTGCAATTTAACTGTATAAACAATTGCAGGACAGAACTGAGCCTTGCCCTCACCAATCAATTAACCAGCACAGGCAGCGCCTGCGGTCCATACTATGGTCCTCAGGCAACTGGGTAACGCCCACGTTTGTGCGAGATAATGTTAGTGGCATCGATATTGTTAAGTGAGTTTTGTGATACTACAATGCATAACTACCAGAAAAACTGGAAGGTTAGTTGTGCAGTTCTTAAACTATGCATTTTTTTATTATTAATGAATGATAAACTGGTAATTTTCATGTTTTTTTTTGTCCTTAGTTAATAGGTGTTTCCCTGTGCTCACAGGTGTTATGCAACAATAGAAATACCATAGCCTACATAATGAGAAGTACTGTTACTGACTAAATAGGGATAGGATTTCGCACCATAGTAGATGCTGTTGCTTTAAAATGCTAATTATTCCCAGCTGTTGATTTCCTATCAAAGTACTTCTACACATTTTTTGGTACGAAAAGATCAGTAATTTATTATGCCATCTTTTTGGGGCAATAGGTTGGGGGCATACTTTGTAAAAATGTTGCTTTTGTCAACCAAAGCTATAAAAATGCCAAAAATCTAACTCATTTTTTATTTCTTCTAAAAGGCACTTAAGCATTTAAAAATCAAGGGAAGACAAGGAGAAGAATAGAAAATACAAAATAATTCCCATTAGTACATCACAAAATGGCAATGAAAACCTCTCCAGATATAAAGCAGGGCCTGATTTTACAGTCTCTGGGTACGTGCACCATTCACGGGTGCAAACACAGAGAAAGCAACCAGGCAGCGTATCAGAGTAACAAGCACTACTGATCAGGAGCAAGTCCGGGAAACTTTGGCATGCATTCTCTGAACCGTGTTCATTTTAACAGACTTAAGTTCATCTTACAAACATTAAAACTCCGTTTTTAAGGAGGCTATGAATTGGACAAATGAAAGGACAACTGAAAGGCACCTTCTTTGTCTCTACTAGAAACAGTCAGTGGTGCAAATGAGCCTGTTAGAAAGAAAGGATTAGTATTTTAATGATGGAGTAGACTTCCACGTTACCTTTGAGGCCTGGAACAAGAATTTGAACAGAGCAGGACTCCTCTGCAATATGTTGAGGATATCCAGACCTTAGCAGTGACAGGAAGGCAAGGCTAATTAGAGTCACCAAGAAAACCAGATCTCTCTTCATAATGAGCACTTACAGGTCACCGACTCCTAAACAAAAGAATGAATAAACAGTTATAAGAATTCCAAAGACTTTCAACAGTTTCTGAACATATGCAGTGTCCTACTACAAATGCAATGTGTTTTGGCATGCCATAACCCACACAGCATGAGAAGGACACATGCAGGTCCTCTGAGCAAGTTGTGCGTTCCACAGACACACATGAAACATGCAGCAGTGCATTCAGCAGTTTGTTTTGGAGTTAGACCGGGTAAGGTAAAGCTCAGAAAAAATTTATCATAGAATCATAGAATCTTCATGGTTGGAAAGGACCTTTGAGATCATCAAGTCCAACCATACACACACAAAAAAAATCCTCCTGCAATCTCTGTCACTAGATCATGCCCTGAAGTGCCAAATCTACACATTTCTTAAATACCTCTAGGGATGGTGACTCAACCACCTCCCTGGGCAGCCTGTTCCAGTGCCTGCCCACTCTTTCGGTAAAGTAATTCTTCCTAATATCTAATCTAAACCTCCCCTGACGCAACTTCAGACCATTTCCTCTGGTCCTGTCATTGTTCACTTGGGAGAAGAGGCCAACAGCCACCTCTCTACAACCTCCTTTCAGGTAGTTGTAGAGGGCAATGAGGTCTCCCCTCGGCCTCCTCTTCTCCAAACTAAACATGCCCAGTTCCCTCAGCCTCTCCTCATATGACTTGGTCTCCAGACCCCTCACCAGCTTGGTAGCTCTCCTCTGGACACGCTCCAGCACTTCAATGTCCCTCTTGTACAGAGGGGCCCAGAACTGAACACAGTACTCGAGGTGAGGCCTCACCAGTGCTGAGTACAGAGGCACGGTCACTTCCCTGCTCCTGCTGCCCACGCTATTCCTGATACAAGCCAGAATGCTGCTGGCAAGCCAGAATGCTGTTTAATTTAGTTAAGAAGTATGAAAATAAGCAATGCTAATAACAGGCAAATCTGTGTTCATGACTTCTCATTGGAGGCAGGGATCTGGAAAGGTGAAAGGAGAAAATATATTACACGGGTTTGCACTGAAAGATGTTAGTACTAAGTTGCCACTTAGAAATAGAGCACACTGCTCTAAAGAGGCAATTCAGTGGACGATGAGACCAACCTAAAGGCCTGAAATTTCACTTCCCATCTATCTGAGCACCAAAACTGTGCCCAGCAAATTGTCTGATACAATAGCCCTCCTGTAACTCATTGAGGGTGGAAGGGAGGTAGTATTTCACTATATCATGCAATGAAGTTACATCAGGGCCTTCAATAAATCCTGAAAAGATTCACCTCTGAAACTACCCTTGTCTAAGCCTGCAAGTGAAATGGCTTGCCTGGTATTAGGCTGTAAAGAGATCTCTCAGAAAACAACAGTGCAGAAATGGAGTTTGCGTGAAAGGACCATCAAAAGACGATATTTAGGGGGTCTGTAGAAATACTCCTTGACAAAAGTGTTATTAATGTACTTCTGATATGTTTTTCCAGTCCTTCTTTCACCAAGGCTCCATACTACACAAACAAGCTGAAAGTCATATCAGACTATATCAAGAGAAAGTACCTGTACATCAACTTTTATAGCCGCAATACAGATGTGTGGATTTTACATCTAGAGCAAGAAGACTGGGCTATTTTACTCCCCACTCCCTGATTCCCTTCAAAAATAAGCCAAGAAGGATTAGGCACAGATGGGGCCGGTGCATGGGTCTGTGTGTCTCAACACGCTGGGGGTCGAGGAAGGGGGGATCTATTATTTTGGGGGTAGACAGAAGGCATAACTGCCCTTCAGTTATGAAGGGACAGGTTAATAAGGAGCTTCAGGGTGAGAATGAGATGGTGAAGCCAATACCAAAACTTAAGGCATGGAGCAAGAGGAAGGGAGGCTGCCCTCCATGTGCAGCAAAATTCTGTTTTGCCTATGCTATTAAAAAGCCTTGCTCTAATTTTAAATTCCACCACCAACTCTGATATATTTAATAGATGCCTTAGCAGCAAGACTAAGTAGATGACTTTGGAGTTGAGGGAATAAATTATCCCTCTGAACTGCTGTCCAGTTCATGCTTCCATTATCCTCTAGGAGATAAAATGAGTAGACTGCTGCAGGGGGGTCAGATGCGAACAGATTTTGTCTCCCTCCTCATGCGGGGAAGGCATGACATGAGTTACAGGAGAGGTTGCTCTGCCTCACAACATCCTCGCTACACCATCTGATGCTACATCCACACTGCAGGGCAGGGGTGCTCCACAAGGCACCTCCCACTCCCCCTCCCCAGTTCTCACTGATCATCCAGATTTGGGGCACAGACCGGTGTGTTCTGTGAGCCCCTTTCGACAAAAATCTCTTCCCCAGCTTTCCCAGTGAGGTGCAGCAGGAGGACCATGCCTGAAAAAGGTGGAGTCTATGCTTGGACCTGGGAAGAGCTCCTGGGTCAAGGGATCTTGATACAGTCATAGTCTGATGGACTACTGCAGGAAATGGTAGAGAAAATCATTGGTGCTGGGTAATCCTGCCCTGGAGGAAGGGAGGAACAGGGACTATCTGGGGATTTTCACAGCTCCTGTAATGGGACAGGCATGGACTATTTCACAGACAAGCTCTGCCAACCAGAAAGATGACCCAGGAGAGCGTGGACCAAAAAAAGGAAGTTTCCACTAAGCTGTAGTGTAATGTAAGGTTATTTTCATGGCCTCTGTTTCAATTTCCTATTACCTTTTAGTCTAGCAGATGACAATATAGACAGTCTTACTAGAGATGCATTTTGTACCCTCACCAACACTCCTGCCAGACTACCAAATAATAATATCATTAGCAAAGTCTCATCTCATACTTAGGGTGCAGGCTCTGGAGGGACAACACTCAGTCATATGCAGATGCTTACAGTATATTTTTCCTCCTTTCAAGAGTGCTCAGTTACCAAAATTTTGCTTATGCTACCACAACTAAGATGACTAGAGCTCATATATACATGTCTGAACCAGCTTTAAAATACCTAGCTCAGGTATTGCTAGGAGCAGAGAAACCTACAGAAGTACAAACCTCGACTGCTCAAATATTTGGGCCATATTAAGTTTTTTCACAGTTGCAGCAACATCACTTCAGGCTTCTCAAGAGTACAGGCAAAATTGAATGTTGCCACCCAAGGATGAGGAACCAGAGCTGGAGAAGGCACATCATAAAGGTAGACACAGAGAACAGCAACAGCTGGGGGGGAAAGAGAAGAGTCATTCAAATTTGGATGTAAAGCTTCTACCGCCATGGAGAAGCAGCAACCAGCCCAACTGCCCAGGGCTCTGACAGACAAAACCAGCAGGAAAATGCGTGCTGTGTTGCTGTCCTCTGCTGTCTTGGGCTACTGCCTCCTTTGCCTATGCACAGAGCCAGCCCGGACTACTAGAAACCAGGTCAGGCCACTGGCCACTTTACAGCTTAGTATTCTAAGGTTATACAAACTATTTGACCACAGTCTTGATACAGTTTTGAAGTATCAGATCTCTGTGATGGCACTCTTCTCCCAAATATCCTCATGTGCACACCAAACAAAGTACTTCACATACCTGAAGCTTGAATCTGGCCACATCTCCCCAGAAGGAGATTCCTAACCCCAGGGTACAAGGCATTGCGTCTTGGTGCACTTTGTGGCCTAGAGGAGCTCACAGTATCCACGGTGGACTGTCCTGACGCTTTTTGTCAAGTCCGTGATTCACAACAGTCAGCAAGCAAGAGGGGGCAGCAAAAAATAGCCAAGAGGAAAGGTTGAGGAGATGGGTGTTTCTCCAGATCTTCCCTTCAAAGGCTTCTAGGACTGGACTTGGCACGTGAACAGCCAGGGCTGGTAGCATAGAAAGTGAGGGGGTACATGGCAAAAACAGGCTTCACAATGCCAAGTTAGGGACTAACACTCCCTATGTGGGAAAGCAAGGAGCTGCCATTGCCTCAGCCAGCCAGGAGTGGCAGACATTCATGCCTGGAAGTCTTCCAGACTTGCAGACACCTGAACGTAGGTGTTTAACCCAAAGCAGCAGCCACCTTTGCGGGACAGGGAGTGGGACCATCCTGGACAACAGCCACACTGATGCTCTGTGGGCTGTGCAAATGGAGGACGTGGGTCTGCCTTCGCCTGCAGCTCCCACCCCACAGCCCAGGAGAGCACCCAGCCACCAGCCTGCAGGACATCCCACCTTTTCTTTGTAGCAGGGGCAACTCCAGGATCCAGAATAAGATCAGACAAAGAGGCTTTCAAGACAAGTGGTTTAGGTACACAGTTGAAAGCCTCGAAATTAGGTGGTTTCAGCATGAGCATCCAGCAGGCTGGTGATAAGCATTCTCGACAGATGAGTCAGAGAGGGGAATGAAACGGCCTGAGATGGAAGAAGGAACTGAAATTAGGAGGGTGCTTCAGTCTCTGCATTAGTGAATAAAAAGGCAGCATCACCTCCTCTGGTTGCATTTTATGAGGTTTTAGTTGTATCCAGACTACAAATAGAAGATGAAAGCCTCCAGGTACGTTAAATATTAATCTGACTTTGCAAACTCCTACACAGATCAGAGATGAGACAGGCACCAAGCAGTAGAGAACTGCCGGGGCTGCTTCATGGGTCTGCTCAGCAGCCAGAGATGAAGGATTTTCTAGGGAAAATGAAACCTCCAATGAAGCTTCATCACATTCCCCACTGCCTGCTGCTGCTGCAGGGCTTACAAGCCTCAGAGACACAGGGGATACACCTCATCCTACCTCGTGATAGCTCGACTCGCAGAGAAAATGGACTCGGTCTAGAAAACGGAGTTTCTTAGTGTCAGTCAGGTCACAACACCCGGACCCGCGTGAACACTCGGGAAATTACCTTGGTCTGAGAAGAGCCACTGACAGAGGAAATCTCTGAAGAGGTTTCAAATTAAATACTTTATAGAGTCTGCAGCTGCAGTAAAGGGACACATTAGTAGCAGAAATCAAACCAAAAGCACTTTGGATATCACTTTCTCCACCTTTTTCTGCTTTAAAAAGAAACATCTCTTCTGCAGCTATAATTGCCTTATATGATTGAAATGAGAGCTTGATCTCTAGGTATGTGCTACAGCAGTACCTTTCATGTTAAAATCCTGGAAAATTCCTTGCCTTTCTGACCTACCTTCAAGTCCTTTCAGATCCAGACTCACAAAGGCATTTAGAAAACTAAATCCCACTGAAACTGATCCTCAGAAAAAGGTGCCAGCCTGTTTTTTCAAACACTGTCTTAGCCCTGGTATCTGGAGTATCTTCAGCATTGGTAAAACCAATGCCAGAGAGAAACTTAGAGATGTTCAGCACTTGTGAAAGTATGACTGTTTAAAGTATGACTGTTTTCTCACTGTCTACGCAGGGGTCAGGAGTCAAATTTGCAGCACTTATAATGGTGGCCATTAAATCAGTGTAAGCTGAAAGCTTTGGGAAAAAAAAAAAAGTGAGAGGAGGAGGAAAAGGCAACATTTACATGGTCTTTCCTTTAAAAAAAAAAAGATAGCAAAAAAAAATCTACTCCCATTAGGAATGGAAATGTACCAACACAACCACCACAATAATTTCAAAACAACTTTTGAGACCTGTCAGCTTTAGGGAATCTGCCTCAGTTGCCAAGAGAGAAGAGGTTTATTAAGCCAGGCTTCAAGTGACAAGTTCTTGAGAGGTCATCGGAGAATCCCTGCGGTACCACAAACTCACTCAAAACCGCTGCAGGACCGGCCAGGCCAGCTGGCACCCAGAACTCCTTGAGCCCCCCCACTCCCCCCCAGCTGTGGGTGGAAAGCTTGAAGATCATTTCAGCCAGCAAATGCCTCCTACGTGAAGACCCTGTGTCTGCCAGTGGCTGCTCCACAAGGGCCGGTGGCTTATTGCACGCCGTCATTTTGGACCAAGAAGCAACAACCCAGACGATCTGCCTAGCTGAATCCAAATGGCCGAGAAACACAGAAGGGGAATGATGCTCGCTGGCATTAACGCTCAGCCAGCAAACTGCTAGAGTGTGGCTGTAACCCTCTGTATAATCCCATAGGACTCCTCTTTCAGATAGTTTTATTTCACTATTACTGAGTTGTTTTCCTTCTTATTATGATTTTATTATTATTATTATTATTTTTATTTTTAAAACTCTACTTCATTCTCAGGGATCTGAGCTGACTGATCTATATTCTGAGTTGGGTACGCCCCTGGCACAGTCAGGCACACAAATCTGCAGAGCCACAGCCAGATTTGGTGGGTGATTTTTCTCAAGCAGGTTTGAGTCACCACTACAGACACATCAACAGCTTTCAACAGTTTTCATTCCCCTGACTTTTCAAGTCCTCGTCATCCGCATCCCAGCACCACCCAGAACTATCTGGCAGCCTGTGTATCCTCAAACGCCCCAGCCAGTCGTAAGCTGCATCCTTACGGATGCAACACATGCCCACAAAATCATGCCAGTGAAATGCCAGGCTGGGACACAGACCTCACACTACTTCAAACAGATAAAAGCCAAAAAAAAAAAAGAAAAAAGTAATTAAGTCCCATGGCTACAAGGGTAGCACCAGGGCCCAGCGCAGATCAGGGACACGTTTCGGGGGGAAGCGAGGAGAGGCAGAAGGCACAAGCCTCCAGCACTGCGCATCCAAGCTGCTTTTCACCCCTTGGCCCAAGGGCTGCGGATCATTCCCTGGAGAAGATTTCTTTCACACTGGAGATGAAACCTGTGTCACTGACCTCTTCTTTCTCCATTACAGCCTTGCTGATCGCCCTAACCTACAGATGTTTTGTGCAGCTATGCTTTTACTTTATCTAAGCATTTCTCTCATTTGCCCTCCCAGCTCCCTCATGCATTACCTTGGGTAATCAAGAGTTCACCATTTAGACAGAATATAAAAATCAGAATCCATTTTAAAGCTGCTAAGCAATGGGTGATCATTTCCATAACATTGCAATGCTCTGAAGTTAAATTCTACGTGTTGATTTAAAGGTTAAAGCAATGGGCTTGAAAGATTAAAAAAAAAAAAAAAAATCCCTAAACATTAATACTATAGAAATTCAAAAATGAGGACCATAACTGCTGCTGCCACCAAGTCTCTGTGGAATCTATGGAGCATGGAGTAGCATAAAGCATAGACATAACACATTTCAGGTCCTGATGACGCTGAAGAACAGCAAGGTTTGCTGCAGAGGACAAAAGAGTGAGTCTAAGCTGATGGGAAGTTAAAATTACTTAAAAGCTTAACTGATAGGAAGTCATTGGTTACTCCCCAAAGTACACTTAATTCTGGCTCAATAGAGCTATTTCCTTAGCCCATGTTTGTGAGGTGTGAGGGACTATTAGTTCTGACTGTACAACGTAGGTGCCCTTGTCATGCGTAGGAACAGTCGCCTCACTTTTCATCAAGAAGAATGTTTTTTAAAAATTGAGACAAATTTCTTCCTGATGTAGTTCTGCTGAAGTCAATGAGTTTGTGTCAGAACTAACTTACTTTCAGCTGTGCTGAAAATATAAAACCAGAGCTTCAGCAAGGGGGAGTTGAAAATAGTGCCAGAAGGGGTAAGTATGTTTTCAAAACCTGTAACTAGAGGGAGATGGGACTCACCTGATCTCTTGCCCCGAGTGCCAAATCTCTCACAATAGCTCTGTATGGGTTTTTTAGATGGTAGTGACTAACTCAGGTAGAATTTTATCTTGCACTGTGTATCTGTCAGAGACAACTATAAATGCTAAACAAAATTTCTCCTGCAGGGTTTTAATCAAAATCCCTATTAGATGACAAGATCTCTGCTGTGGCGTCATTTGCAGCTATAACTTACAGAAATAGTTTGTGATTTTGGGTGCCATCCTTGATATATGTCGGATCAATTTTTCAGTACTCTTAACTATCCCAAAATAAAAAAAAAAAAAAGATAGGGTTCAAACATAGGTGTCAGTTCTTCTAAAACGTGTGCCTAAATTGTCTCAGTTCAGCCCTGCTGCTATAAAGCATCCACATGAGAACCTGACGCTATCCACACACACCTATCTGTAGCATCTAAACCACCAAGAATCAGTGAATGACGTGGAGAATGCTGCAGGGTACATTTCATTACATGAATAAGGACATATTATTTACATATGCCTTTGTCACCTTATTTCTGAAGCTTTAAGGCATTGGTTTTCAGTCCTCCACATCCACAGAGGCTTAGGACTGGTTGCAGAGGTTGGGATATTTGTACAATACTTAAGTGCTTAATGCCCATTCAACCAACTTATGCTTTCCAACATGTTCTTGCCCTCCAGGTACTTAGAAGTTTTCCAGGTGGGCCTGACAGTTGTCTTCTTGAGGGCACTGGACAGGCTCAAAAGGCAAACTTAACCTGGGGAGGGTGGTCCCAGTCCCACAGCTACATACTTGGAGGTGCAGAGAAGAGGCAGAATGGTCTATCGAGGCCTCATCCAGTCACCCCAGACGTGTCAGTGGTGGCACAAGCCTTTTGCACAACAGAAATGCCACTCAAGTATCGATCCAAAAGGAGAGAAGAACCAGCTATGGAACATCCTTAAGTTAAAAGGATTTGAACCCACAGCTCCAGTTCTCCAGGAGAGTAATTTTTCCCATTGGATGGACGCAGCAGCTGAAATTAGACTATAGTCAGGCATCCCACAGTAATGGATGGAAGACAAGCAGGGGAGAAGCCTGGTAAAGAAGCCATCTTAAGCCTAGTGGTAGTACAGTAGACTAAAAAGGGGCAGAATGAGTGTTCTCCCTTCCCTGCTTTCTGGTTTTATATCCCACAATTGACACCTGCATAAACACATGAACAGGTCAGGAACGCCCAGAATACAAAATCTAAGCAAAGCAGTTTGTGAGGCTAGAGGAAGAGTAAAGACAAGAGACATAGGATGTAGGCAACTAGTGGGAGAAACGCAATGCAAAAGTGAAAAACCAGAGAGGCCCAACCAGGGGAGAGTGGGAGAGAAAGGACAGAGGGAGAGATGGCACTACCCCAGAGTGCAAATGGATGGGAGAAAGTTTTCATTTTGGGTGCCCTAACATCCTACTCCTCACTGAAGAGGAGAACAAACACAACAGAGCAGAAGGACCTTTTGCCCCCATTTTCTCACACATTAGACATGCAACAGATACATTTAAAGGAGGTTCTAAGAATAAAGGGAAGCCACTTGACTGCTGCCCAGTCCTTCCCAGTGCTGCAAGTACGACACCTCAAAAAGCGAACCACAAGATAGAGACATTAGGAGATGTCTATTTATCAAGACAACTTTGCTTAGATCCAGATCTCAAGCTAGCAGAAGTTATACGCAGACCCCTGGGAGAGATTCAGCCGTTCTGGCTTACATGATCAGTCCGATAAAATCACCCTGAGCTCCCCATATAATCAAGTCAGAGAAAAGCACCTTGGTGTGGGGATTAATTTCATCCTAAAACAGGAAAGATAATTGACTCTGGAGGTACCTAGTCGTTGCCCAGTATGACCAGCTCATCCTTGTAGGTATGTAGAGTTAGGTGAGGAGAGTGCCACCACCGCTAATTAGCGAAGCCAAGCTATGGGAGGGCTAATAGCAGCCTGCGNNGGCGCAAAGCCCCCCCCCCCCCCCCCCCCCCCCCGCACTCACACCTTACCTTCCCCTTCTCTGCACTGCCACCGACCGCCAGCTGATCCCATCATCAGCTAGCACAGGCTGCCATGCCAGCAGAAAGCCACTCCTCTTTTTGCAATGTTATTTTGCAGTTGATTTAGTTCCTTGGTTCCTGGTGAGGGTAAAATGGCCATCATCCCTGTGAAAAATGTTGCCAGCCAGGGAAAGAAATGCCCTTGGCAGCAGCTGAGATGGCCTTCAGTGTGTTACAAAACTGTGCACTGGCTTGCCAGCAGCATACAGAAAACAGAAAGATGCGTAAGTGAAAGAATTAAAGGGACTAAATTCACCAGAAAAAACACCCCAGCACATAATTAGAGTGGGAACATTTTAAAAGGAGGAAAGATATGGCAACATACCAGGCTGCAATGGAAAATAATATCCAGCAAAAGATACAGAGCACAGGAGATGCAAAATGCCTCATGTTGTTGTAATAGCATGCAAGCCACCAAGAGTCATGGAAATGATCCAAGAGTGTTATCCTCAAATGACAACGACATACTTCTTGGAATGATACCCTCAGTCTTAACAAAACACCACGATCCATAAGCACGCATGATCAAAATCTTGCATTTGAACTGGGGCAGTGTCAATGCAATTTCAAGAAAAGGCTATTTTTATTCTCAAGCTGGGGATGTGCAGAGAGCAAATAACACTCTATGTATGATCCTATGCTGAACCTTTCATATCAGCTCCCAGGAGCTTGCGAAAAGGAGGGAAGTAAATTATATTGGTGTCACAAAGACCAACAACACCTTCAGTAAAACGGCCAAGCCTCAATGCAAGAGAAAAACAAGAGCATCAGAGCAAAAAGCAGGCCTCAGGAAATACAGCCACGTATCTTCACTGGACAAGTGAAGGGTGAACCTGACAGCAACAGTGCTATTCAATGTCCTTTCACTCTTAGAGCCCTGAAACACCTTTCCAAGTGCAGATAAGGGCAAGAAGACAAAAGTAAAGGGAACCTACCACAGCGGCTCCCCAGGTTAAGAGAAAATATATGGTTGGTATATAGAGATGGCTGTAGAAGGAAAACACAGTGGAGAAAAAAAACAGGTTTTTATGGATCTGATGTGACTGAGTAAAACACACATGCAAAGGTATGTGATTCCTGCAGATGACTAGACATTAACAAAGTTCTCGGAAGTGAAAGCATTCTTACACTAGTACGCTACAGCAGACTTTCACTAATCAGGCTACATCATTGGCAACAGTCACTATCCTACTTCAAGGGCATGCCAGCTGAAAGAGTATCTTTCAGTGGTAAAACACCTCCCCGAGCAGCTTTTATACCATGACATGCGCATTCAAAATCTGTTGCCGCGTACAATGCACTGGTCTACAAAGACTTAGAAATATTGAGAAAAAGTACATGATTACATGTGGGTTTGAATGCTTTTGACAAACTTGTCTCATTTTAAAAAAGAAATGTGAATTCAGAAACAGATAGAAGGCGTAGAACACTATTCGCAAAGAAGCGATTCATACAAACTGAAGGCGTTACTTCCCTTATCTGTACGCCAAGATGCTTCTACTACCAAAAGATTCTTGAGGATGACAACTCCCTTTGGGTTTTTTTTTATTAAAGTCCTTCCATCTAACCAACTGCCCTGAGAGATTTCTTTATTTTAATAATGTACTTTGCTAGGTAGGAATAGAACAAGCTATGTTAAGTAAGTGATAACTACTGACATCTCCACCTGCTTTGGTACTCGGCAAATTCTCTAACAAAAATGGGCAAATGCATGTTTAAATAGAGAGTTGCTTAGAAGACAGAGTGAAAACTATTGTGACCAGAACCGTTAAAAAAGCACCTGACAGACCCTGGCATCAAGTGCCAACAGGTTTGTTTTACAAGAAAGGAGGCACACACGTTGTTGTAGCTGATACAGCAACTTCCCCGGGGCGCATCAAGTTGGCGTTGCTTACACAAGCTTGACACACGCCATCCAGAAACTACACAGGATTTGCAAGACATGGGATGCCCAACTAGTCTCTCTTCAGATGGAGGGTTTCAAGTTGACAGTAAAACTGTCCCAGCATCGATAGAGCACTCTTTTTCAACAACGTATTAAGATGTAGAAGTAGATGTAGCAGTGGATGTGGTCTGTGTCAAAAATCAATGGTTATTTCAAGCACTTCTGGTATATAACCTGTTTAGCTATCTCCACAGAACTTGTGAAGATAATACAGTTACCTCCACATATGACACACAGACAATTTAAACTTAAATAGTCCAACCTGAGTAATTCTGGAGAAGTGATACTGAAGACATGAAGAGATTAGGAAATTGGCAGAAATTTTCACATTCTACCCAAGAAGACCATCCCAAGGGCTTCTTTAGACAAATCAGGTTCCTCTTTGCCATTTCCTTAACATAACAAGCAGAGATTGTGTGTGTGAGTGCCCTGTGGAGAAATATGCCTCGTCCTTTCAAGGACTGCCCTTGAAATTTCAAAAGAAAGATGGTACTGAAAAATCTATAACTCTCCCTTGAAGATTTAAACCTTAGGGTTATGTTCAGAGCTATTTAAATGGAGCAGACATAAGGAAATAGCTACGCTTGTTGTCTAAGGATTTTAAACTAATTTTGAACTATTTAATTATAAATTACTGTTAGGTGTCCACACATCCATGAAGATTTTATATAACATTTATAAAAAAAGAAAGGAAAGTAGAGAGTGAATATAGAGTTCTGGGCACTCCACAATTACATGAAAAGCAATTCTGACACAAAGGTATTAAACTTTATGTTGCCCATTTGTGTAGGGACGGGGCCAGGACACAGCTGGAGCTGAACTTGGTGAGGGATCCAAAGAATAAGAAAGGCTTCTACAGGTAGGTCAGCCAGAAGAGGAAGGTCAAAGAAAGTGTACACCCCCCCAGGTGACCAACACTGGCAAAAGTAACAATGGACAAGGAGAATGAGGAGAAGGCTGAGGTACTCAACTTCTTTGCCTCAGTCTTCACTGGCA
This sequence comes from Dromas ardeola, assembly GCA_013398915.1. NCBI lineage: Eukaryota > Metazoa > Chordata > Aves > Charadriiformes > Dromadidae > Dromas > Dromas ardeola. The sequence goes on along the minus strand of VYZM01002536.1, from coordinate 169,328 downwards.
ACCTCTCTCCCCACACCTCTTGAGTGGATGGACCACAAGGCAGGGACTGGGGGAGAAAAGTCCCTCCCCCTGTAAGAGATCAGGTTCATGACCACCTGAGGAACCTGAACAAACAGAATGCTATGGGACCTGACAAGTTGCATCCCAGAGTCCTGGGGGAACCGACTGATGTAGTTGCCAAGGCACTCTCCATGATATTTGAAAAGTCATGGCAGTTGGGTGAAGTCCCTGATGACTGGAAAAAGGGAAACATTGCACCCATTTTTAAAAAGGGTAGAAAGGAGGACCCTGGGAACTACCAACCTGTCAGCTTCACCTCTGTGCCTGGGACTCCCTCAGGAGCCCATACTGGGACTAGTACTGTTCAACATCTTCATCAATGACATAGACAACGGGATCAAGAGCAGTCTCAGCAAGTTTGCTGATGACACCAAGCTGAGTGGTGCAGCTGACACACCTGAAGGATGGGATGCCATCCAGAGGGACCTGGATAAGCTCGAGAAGTGGGCCTGTGTGAACTTCATGAGGTTCAACAAGGCCAAGTGCAGGGTCCTGCACCTGGGTTGGGGCAACCCCCAGTACCAATACAGGCTGGGGGGATGAAGGGATTGAGAGCAGCTCTGCTGAGAAGGACTTGAGGGTACTGGTGGATGAAAAGCTGGACACGAGCAGGCAGTTTGCACTTGCAGCCCAGAAGGCCAGCCGTATCCTGGACTGCATCAAAAGAAGTGTGGCCAGCAGGTTGAGGGAGGTGATTCTGCCCCTCTACTCTGCACTTGTGAAACACCACCTGGAGTACTGCATCCAGCTCTGGAGCCCTCAGCACAGGAAAGACATGGGCTTGTTGGAGCAGGTCCAGAGGAGGGCCACAAAGATGATCCAAGGGCTGGAGCACCTCTGCTATGAGGACAGGCTGAGACAGTTGGGGCTGTTCAGCCTGGAGAAGAGAAGGCTCCGGGAAGACCTCATACCAGCCTTCCAGTACTTCAAGGGGCTACAGGAAAGATGGGGACAAACATTTTAGCAGAGCCTGTTGTGATAGGACAAGGGGTAATGTGTTTAAACAAAAAGAGATAGATAGATTAGATATAAGGAAGACATTTTTTACAATGAGGGTGGTGAAACACTGGCACAGGTTGCCCAGAGTGGTGGGAGATGCCCCATCCCTGGAAACATTCAAGGTCAGGTTGGTTGGGGCTCTGAGCAACCTGATCTAGTTGAAGATGCCCCTGCTTATTGCAGGGGGGTTGGCATAGACAACCTTTAAAGGTCCTTTCCAACCCAAACTATTCTAACAGCAAAGAAAGAAAACCTCCAGTAAAGAGGTTTTTCAGCTGCAGTTCATAACATGGGTCTTGTTACATCATCTCACCTCATCTCTGCATTGGCTTTAAACTGCAAGTTCATTGCGCAACAAGAGATAAACACTGACAACACATCTGTGGACGCTGCCGACAGATCTCCACCCTCACCCTCGAGTCTCCACAGCACGCACGAGCAGCACGTCTCTTGCTCTGCTACATGTTCTCCCTGTCTGTTTCCTTAACATTTCTTGTACATAATTCCACTAAACAGTCAGCCATCAGAGACCTGTTTTCTCATTAACACCATTCTGACAAGAGAGCTCATTGAGAGTTATTTTTCTTTTTCTATGTAGTAAGACATTTTTTGCCGTTTCCTGTGCTAGGTCTTCATTACATTCTTGTCTGATGTTTTTATTTTGATTGGCCATAATTACCATGACATCTGACACTGCCATTTTCTTTACATATTATTTTTTTTAAAGCTCTTTGTTCTAATACCCAAACCTTAGATGATCTCTTATAAATCCTTCTCTGACAACAATCATAAAATTCGACTTATATTAAGTAATGTCCTTACAAAAACTTCCATGCTCTCTTGTCTCCCCCTGACTCTGATATAACAGCCTTTGCTGTACAAGATTCATTTAAAGAAAAAAGTGCTTGTGAAGCCTTTTAAAAGGGATGCAAGTTATTTTGGTGCCTTCTTAGTGAAGGTGAATGATTTACGAGCCCTTCGGCCTCTGCGCAGTGCATTCTTTAGCCAGCCAAGCACTACTTCATGTAAGCTTCATTGTCCAACCCTCACAGCACAGAAATGAGCAGAAATGAGCCCCCAGCATTTAGATCAGATGAAGATCAAATCAGCTCCTGCTCCGTGGTCTCTTGGAGGCCCATAGGCTATTTCTAAGGAGTCCATCACAGATAAATAAACGCATGCCTATTATCAACAACTTTCAATATCTGCTAAAATCATCAGCACCATCACTGAAGAATTTGGAGGGATCCCCAACTAAGCCTGAAAAATCACTCAAATTAAACTGAAAATCTCAGAGTCCTTTCTGTAGGATTTCGTGTTGTTATTATTTATGCTTATTCCACAGTTAGTGAATCATACTAATAGGACCTAAAAA
>VYZM01002536.1:144627-166849 GCA_013398915.1 Dromas ardeola | reverse complement strand
AAAAAAAAAAAAAAATCACAGAGTGAGCCATGCTTAAGACCAGACAAAGACAGGCAGCAGGAACCTGAGCACACCTATGGACACAGCTTCATTCTTCAAGGTCCCCACTCAAAAACCAGCCAGAGTTGAAGCAGTTTATCTTTCGACTCTCCATCCTTTGCCCCCATTCTTCACCCCTAAACCTCCAGATGAGAGTTGCTTAAGTCAACACTAGCACCACTACCACTGAATCTGTATCTGTGGCCTCTTCCCAAGTCCGAACAAAGCATCCAAAAACTTCTAACAATTCAGCCACTTTAAGAGGCAGGAGGTGCCTGTGGTTTTGCTGGAAAACTCACCTGGGTGCCTAAGTGTTTCTTACAGCACAGACCAGAGATGGCCAATGACTTGCCCAAAGAGAGTGACAAGACACTGTTTTTCCACATAGACCATTTATGCCCATTAAGGAAAAGCCTCTAAACTCCTTCAGTCTCCTCTAAGCACACTGTAAGCAGGAAGCTTAACAGAAAACACTGACATTCCCTTCCAAAACATGGTGGGGAGAAGCCTCTCTCTTGCAGACTAGCTTCTTACAGGAGTGTTCACGTCAAAGGAATAGACTTCCCTGGACTGCTTAGGCTTTCTCTTTTTTCTTTTCTAAAATCAAAGCAGTGTCAACATCAGAAACCATCTTAGGAGCTGCGGACACAGTCTTGGATGTTCAGTGGTCCCAATCCCAAATTACTGTGTCTGTCAGTGGCACCTTTCCAGCGGGTGGGAGGTGGGGGTTTGAAGCAGTGCAATGAGCTACATGCACATCTCCTGCTTCACTTCCCAGGTGAGTGCTCCTGGTCAGCAGATTACATGACAGGTGGGTAGCAACAGTTCATTCTTCAAAGAGAACTGTAGAGAACTGCTTTTTCAGAGCCAGTTTTCAAAGTCTCCATGCCCAAAGGACAGCTGGGCACATACATTCAAGGCAAGGTTCCAGCTTCTAGAACACAAGTTCCTGCAGGCACTTGGCACTAAAGGTGGTGAATTTATCCACAGCCACATCCAGCAGGGGGAATCCCAGAGCATTTCCCTCACAAGTATTTTCCAGCTGGCTGCTGTGACCATCACACACTTTGCTGGCCGTGGCGAGTCTCTTTCTTCAGTACTTAGATCTCCTCCATTTGCTCCATATAGCACATAAACATTGTGGATTCTTGATCTGGAGCCAGATATCTAACTTGCAGCATTGTGAAATGATTTATTCATGTCCACGTTTCATTCAGGTGCTTTATTATTGGACTAGATGATCTTTAAAAGTCCCTTCCAACTCAAAACATTCTATGATTCAGTATAGATGGAAACCAATGTAAACCCTAAAACTCCTCACCATCTGTCTTACTGCTCTGTTCTGGCCTCTGGGACACCTTATGGACCTCCTGAACAATCTTCTGATACAGTTTTGAGGAAGCAGCATCCAAACAAGTCAGAGCAGCTAAGGATCCTTGGATCCTAATAAACAATTAACTGGTGCAGCGATCAAGAACTTGAGCAAACCAACTTCAGTTTTCTTCTTGCCTATCTTGCCTATATCTTACTCAACTACAGGCAAATCAACCAGAACTAGGTAGTTGGTTTTTTTAAGAGGCACTTCAATGGGCGAGATGAGACCTTGTTCATTTTCAAAACCACCTCTTTCTAAAGCTTCAGACTCCAAGCAGGTTGTTTTCCACCTGACTTAAGAGTTTACCTAGCTCACAAAATCCAGCCATACTCCCTTGCAGCTTTCAGTTCCCAATGTATAAAATGGAGCATTTCTTACAGAAAAGTTGGTAGAAGCACTAACAAAGTCTCAGAAACTTCTTTAAATCTCTGTTATGAAGAAAGGCTGAAGGACTTGGGTCTTTTTAGTCTGGAAAAAAAGACAACTGAGGGGGGATCTTATCAGTGCTTATAAATACTTAAGGGGTGGGTGTCAGGAGGATGGGGCCAGGCTCTTTTTGGTGGTGCCCAGTGACAGGACAAGAGGTAACGGGCACAAGCTCGAACACAGGAAGTTCCACCTAAACATGAGGAGGAATGTCTTTACTCTGAGGGTGGCAGAGCACTGGAACAGCCAGGCTGCAAAGAGAGATGGTGGAGTCTCCATCTCTGGAGACATTAAAACCCGCCTGGACGCGTTCCTGTGCAACCTGCTCTAAGGTGGCCCTGCTCTGGCAGGGGGTTGGACTAGGTGATCTCCAGAGGTCCCTTCCAACCTTTATGATTCTGTGATTCTGTAAATGATCTCTCCCTTATACAGGTGTTTGTGTGGCTAAAAATATCAAAAGGCTTTAAGCCTTTCACTGACACATCAAACCCTCTTGAAGGGTCCTACTCTCAAGGCCCACAAAGAGGATGGTCTGTAGCTCACATGCAAACTAGAAGGAAGTGCTTGAGCTTTAAGAAGCTGCCAGCTAGTTATCAACCAGGAATCCAAGGGACTTTTCCTACAGTTGACACCTTACGAGCCCAACCTGTGACCTCTTCCATGGGTCTACCTTTCCCAAAATACACCCTAACACTCCTCTCATCAAGGAAAATTAAAATAACGAGACCCTGACCACGCCGCCTTACGGGAAACATGGTTCAGCTGTGAAGCCCAGCCAGTAGTGAAATGCAATGCAAAACGCAAACTACACTTCCCAGGAGACACCATGAGAATATTTTTGGCTAAACTCTTCTGGTTTCCAGCCAAAATACTTTGACAAAAGAACTAAACTACCCCGGAAAACTGACACTTTTCTTTAAAAAGCTACTTTGCCAAAAGCCTTCCTACTTCAAAAGAAGGTTCAAGAGTTTTTGGACAGCCCTAAAGATGACTAAACAGAGCTTTAGAAATAGTGTAAAATCACTCAAAAGTATTTAGAAAAAACAGCCTTCAACGTAATGTACAATTTATAATTTACACAGTAGATTTCTGCTGCTTCCACAGTGCAATTCTTTGCTGACTCCAGGAATACACCATGTTTAAAATGCCATTTTGACTATGAATTTAAGTTACGTATTCTTTGTTATGTATTAATTGAAACAATAATTCCATTTTAACAGATACATCTAAGAATTTTCTGAAAGACAGTCCAATGGTTTTTAAAAGGAATGCTCAACTTGGAAGTATCACTTCTTACCTGCAACATCTCCTTACCTTATTTATGCTGCATCAGTAGAATAATAAAAGTTTTAGGGATGCCCAGCGAGTTTCACAGATTAAAAGATCCTAATATCATTGTTAGAAGTGAGACCTTTAAATCAGTGTTTGTTTCATATTCTCTGATCATTATAATGCCTTAAATGATCATGATCACATAAATGATCATTTTTATATGAAATTAAAAAACATCTCAGCTACAGAGAAGGACATAGCAATAGTTTCCTCTACATTTTTAAACTCTTTCAATACCCAAGGATCAAAGTTACAGTATTTCCAGTCCAGAGGCTCTTTCAGTTTCACCGTATGGCACGTGAAGTTGGGTATTTCAGTTCTCCACAGTGATTTGATTTTGCTAGGAAACAATCCCCCTCCTAAATTTCACTGCCCCTATCGAGCACATACGTACGTATGCATGCACAGAGGTCAGAACGGAAACTCACAAGTCCCTTTATGAATCCTATCTCAGGCCTGAAAAGCAGGCATGTGGCCTCCTAGTTACTGAAGCATGGCTCACACTCATATCCCAGCTCGTTTAGACCAAGATTTTACATCCTTAAATTTCATTAAGCATTCCTACTTCCAACTTGATTTGGTTCTCACTGAGTTTGCTCTTAATTACCCAGTGGTGTAATTTTAGCTCTTACTGGTTCTTCTGTCATCTGCTTCGCTTCTGCAATGCCAATCTTCATTCCCTGCTTTGCAGCTGTATTAAAAGCTCACTTATTAAAGTAGAAAATAGCGAGCCGCTTAGGAATAAAAGTAGGATGGAGCAAAGCACTTAATATTTCCAAAATTAAACTGACATATTGATTATCTGTTACTGGGAATCACAACCCATTAACAAGCTGCGGTAAGTTTAAATTGTAGGAAAAATTAAAATTCATATACTCTTTTGTCCTTCCCTGCCCAAAGGAAAGCGAGCTCTTTCAATGGCATTTGTACATTTTAAATACAAACCCCACACTAAACAGGAATTCAGTGATCTAACCCACATGGGAGCTTCTCAACAGAAAGGTCCAACGTTATCTGACAGAATCGAGCGAGTTCTTATTTCCCTTCCCCTACTCCGTGGGCATCGTCAATCGCATTCTGCCACTTACAAGGCAGCCCCCTAACACACACCCAGGCTTTTCCCTCTACGTGCTTCTGAAGAGCGAAAGTATAAAAGTCTCTTACCTTATGGTTGCTGAGAAAACGGGAACTGCCGAGCGCTCTGTGCCTGCAGGGACACTGCACAGATGAACTTCATTGCTGCTGTTTACAGAAGTCTGACAGTTTTTAATTTGAAAAGAGGTTGTCTTTTGCTTTTCCACAGTTCAACAAATCAGACAAAACAGTTGCAAGTGTTATCTGTAAACAGCTTCCTGTTTGAAATAGATCAGCTGTCCTGCAGGACAATAATTAGGAAAGAAGTGTGGGAAAGCTGAAGAGGTCCATGATGTAAGCTTTTTATTTTGGGAATGTACTTTTTTGGGAATGCACTCTTACTCTCCCCTCCTCCTCTCTAGCGGAGAACCCCTTTTTAACCATTTACATCTATTCAGCTCTCAGCCATGCACACACCGCCCCAGCACAGCACTTTTCCTGCTGTGCTTCAGCAGATATGAAAACACATGAAATGCAGCACCAAATGTGAGCATCTTCTGCGGATAATTAACACACTCTCCCCTTACTGAAAGAAATTCTCTCCCTTCTTGCAATTGGCTGCAGCATTCTTGACTTGTTGAGTAAAACATGCAACTCTTTCAGAGCTGAGTCCCAACACTCCACAGTAACGAAAGTGCTAAATAATCCAAAATAAAACTTCTTCACAAAATTTCGGGGTTTGTTTTTCCTTCCAAATAGTTGTATAATTCTGGGTTTCATCTTAAACAGCTAGACCAGTGCGAGCCCTGGGCAAACTGCAGCACTCCACTGATGTTTGGGCAGGAAAAGAATGGGGCCAGCTAACTGTGGGATTTTGCGAACACCTCCCTCTCTTTGTTACAGCAGTTTATGCTCCAACAGATATTACTGGCTTCACTCTCAGTTTCCAGGGCAAATACAGAATACTCCTTATGACTATGCCAATTAATACCCTCTAATGAATAGCTGCTACATTTGTAATGCTGTAGCTCAGATAAGCTTCTTCAACAAAAAGTCTTGCGAACCATCTGCCCCCCACCCCTGCTGATGCCACTGCTCCCCCTTCCCAGTTCCCCCAGCCAGGGTTTGAGGGGCCGTGCTGTAAGTGAGCACCCAGCGGGATGGGAGCCTGGGTCATTCCCAGTATGTGACCTCTTACTGGAAGACCAGGGTGGCAGCTAGGGCAGTAGCGGGAGGTTCCCTTTCCATCTTCCACAGTCCCAGGACCAGAAAAGTGTCAGAACAGCAAAGAGCTTTTAGACTGGGGGACTAGAGAAACCTGTAATAGGATCTTTCCCACCCTTCTGATCCACCCTCACAGGAGGTGCAGGTCCACTCCACCGAGGATGTCATGCCGTGGTGGGGACCACAATACAAGCTGATGACACACGGCACTGACGCACCCTTTCCCTTCTCCGCTCATGACCATGTCTTCTCCTCTCTCCCAGCAAACCTCTGCCCGTCCCTGGGGTGTGCAACCAGCTTCGCCAGCCCACAGCACCACACACGCTGAGTGGCTTTGCTGGTAAAGACGACAAAAACGGGCACAGCAGATACCACGGCACTGCAGAGGTGGCGGTGCCTCATACTCAGGACTCGCTGGGGGCCACCTTCATACAGGCAGACCTCTCCTAAAGCACCATGTTTCCACGTTGGGCTAGAACCTAACTATCCTCCTCCACCCCCATCAGCACCAAACGGTCGTGAAAAGAACTGCTGATCACTTCCAGATTACATCAGTAAAGAAAGGACAAAATGGTCGAACACGAACATAGCTGCGTAAGGACCACACAGCTCTCATTCGAAAGCACAGGTTTATGCATACACAAGTCCCATTAGTTCAGTGGGAGCAGAAGGCAATTAGCAGGATTGGGCCCTTGCAGCACTCTGCTGGCAGCAACTTGCCAAGAGAAATGTTTGATGTAAAGAATGCAGCGAAGTGACTGCAGTCCAAGCCTTTGAAGATCACATTACGATGGCAAAGGCAATGTCCATTTACATACATATCTACTCTGCCTGTAAACACAGGCAAATAACTTTCAGGCCAGAAACAGAATTCAAGGGAGAAATACAGCCATTTCAGGGAAAGTTAGTAGAAAAGGTAGGATTAAACACTGGGGAAACAGAAGTGAAAAATAAACATAAATGACCAGAGTTTAAAAGAAAAGGGCAAACACCATAAATGCAGTGAAAGTGTTTTCTCTAGGAAAGGGGAAAATAAGCAAATACGTGGTTTTCTCTCACCTAAGAGAGAGAAAAGGGTGCAGCCCCCTTACAGAAAGGCATAACCATCCTTTGCCCACCCAGAAAGCTGACTGGAAGCTGCGTAGTCACATTGGTGCACCATCTAAAGTGGGCTACTACATGCAAACTAGGGCACGGATGCATGGACTGCACGGGAGCAGCTTAAGCCATCACCAGGTCACGGTAGCTGTTGAGCTAAAGTTTTTCATTATGTCTATATGCCTGCCTGAGAAACTGTAGCTCTTGAAGAGCTGATTCCCAAGCCTTTCAGCCACCCTTGCCAGATGGAGTGGCACAGCCTTCAGAGGGTAGGGGATACAGCAAGACACACCAGCTCGACCAGCTACCTCATCCTGAGCCACAACCCGACGTTCACCCGGGCTTTAAACTCAGGTTAAACACCATGTTGACACACCTACAGGTAGAAGTCTTGGATTGAAACCAACCAGAACTAGGTAGACAAAAGCAAATTGATTGTAAAAGGACAAGACCAAGTCTTCTGTTAGAAAACAGGAAAAGTTATGTTTATACATTTTAGGAGCCTTCAGGCAAATTCTTCCACTCTTTCCATAAGCAATTGGCATTATCTTTGTGTCTGTAAGAAGATTAAACATAACACCTACTTTAAAGCACAATGATGGCTATTTTAAAATGTTGTTGCGAGAAGATGACAAGGCTGTAATTCTCCCCTTGCTTTGGCAAAACATCCAATGGTATCAGCAACATCCCCAAGCAGATTTTCCCAGGGGGTGAAAATCGTCAACACCCAAACTCCTCAATAAATCAGTATCTGAGCTCAATTGTTGGAGCTCAGCTTATCACAGGCCGTCACAAACACTGTCCCAGTTCTTGAGAGTTAATGGCTGCCTTGCTAACCAGCCCTTAGAAAGCCTCCCAAGGCAAACTCCCGAAAGAGGCAAGGAGATGCAGCAGATGCACAACTCCCCCATGGTACTGATCTGCACTCTGGCATGCTGACTGCATCCCCTCCTCTGCTCCCGAGACAACGTAACAATGCATCCCATTCCCTCTGGCTTCACCTAACAGCAATTTTTTAGCCAAGAAAATAGGAAACAACTTTATTAAACACCAAGATGCACCTGGGAAAACACAGCCTGTATAGCTGTCCCTGTGAAGATATCCATCCGAACCTCGTTCCCTTCGCGCAGCCCCAGAGGACAGACAGCACCACCGCACCTCCACGGGCAGGGAGACACCAGGGGCTGCCCTACCGCCTCTTCTGTGCAATACACGGCATGTATGGTGGGAAAGGTCAGTGCAGAAACAGCAGCGCGGGTTTAACTTTCTTTGCAGCTGTGTAAAATCTGGCCATCGACTTCATTAGTGGTGTTGCACTGACCTCTTTTGCATAAAATTTCCGAGCAGCATTCACTGCAGCAGTAGTATGGAAACTGCTTTTTCTGTAACTCCTCATCTCTAAAACTGGCATAATCCCCTCAGTGCCTGGCTTTAATTCTTTCTTTGCTGCTCCAGGGGCAGATCAAAACTGAGCCAGACATGTCAGCACAATATCCAATATGAAAAACAATAGCTATTAATCATTTAGCAACACCTAGCAGCAACTGCTTGTTGCTAAGCTGAAGAATGATTTTCCTGGAAAAAAAAGAAAGAGTAACAGTTACTGGAGGGCAGAGGAGGGGATACCTGAACTTGCAAACTGTAGCAAATCCAACAAACTTTCTCCTCTTAGTCACAAGACATAAATAAGAACCTTTACATGTAGCTCTCTGTGGGGAACAGAGCACCGGTACAAAGAGATGCTCGTGTCACTTCTTTCTCTCGCTCTCAGCAGAACGCAGGTTCTTCACACGAGCGCTCTGAAGGCAGGCAGCAAGAGGCACAGCAAAGCCGCTTCGTTACAACGGGGTCAGCCCCTCGCACTGATGAATGCCGCAGTCAGACCTGTGCGGGGGGACAGGAAAACTCGCACTCCCTCAGCCTAACCGCAAGGCTTCTTTTTATGAGACTTCGTGACTTTCTGTAATCAATACCTTTTCTTCCTGTCATTCCGATACACCTCTAGGGACCTGGAAAGCACATCCCACAAAGAGGAAAAGGTTTAGATTTTTGGCATTGCTCTAGCTTTTAGATGTAACAGAGAAGCAAACTCAGGCCTCCCACTTAAAAAATTTAGGAAAAACGAAGGCATAGGAAATAGATTCCTTCAGTCTATAATGCAGGAGCGATAGGATTCCCTTTTAACGCTGCTCGGCCAAACGCTCCCACTTACACTCAAGAGGGGCCAACCAGACATGATGCTACCACACATTAAATTTCATATTAATGCAAGAAAGGTCAAGCACTTACCACCCAAAACTTCAAGCAAGTTCTGCCATACTAGAATTGTAACACAGCTATGCACCTTTCCAATGGGAAACCAACAGGGAGCAGCTTTCCTCACAAAAATAGTTGGAGACATTTGTGAAAGGATTCGTAAGGAATAAGCAACACAAGCTCTAGTATCAGGTGCAAGTCTCAAGAGCACCTAACAGATGCAAAGCCCCCTGCTTCTCATTTTGGGGTACTACAGGAAAGAATCAGTCTTTTTATACTCTTCAGTATATGATTGTCTCTTCGCATTGACACTCCCCATGTTGTACTCCTGCACAGGGTCTCGGCACAGCGTGCCCCATCGCTTTTTTGTGGACCAGCTGATAAACTCCTGAGAAATCACACGTTCAGAGTTCAACTGCGCCAGCGCATGAAAGGTACAGAAGTCTAGCATCGTCTCATATGGAGTCTGTTTAGGTTAAGGCAACATTTGACACCACTATTCCTGCAGCCTCGTTAGCACTTGACCAGATGGCATCAACTGACTTTCCAGATTGCAGGCGCTCACTTGATATGCTTGTCAAGGGACAGAGGGAGTTGTCTGGCTGTATCACTGACACTGACACACAAGGGAGTCTGTGAATAAAGGTAAACTAGGACTAAAGTCTTTTGCAAAGCTCACAGCCTGGTATTTTTATGCCATGAAAAATCCACCTTTAGTTGCAGCTTAGTTGATGTGAGAACCATAAATGGTTTTGACAGTGTTATCCTTTCACTCAAAGAATTTGCTTATGGGGCCATCACGGGCCTTTGCATTTCCTATAGTTCAAAGGGCTTGCAACAAGAGCCAAGAAAAATCTATAGCCAGCTGGCAATGCCCGGGAACATTTGCAATCTTCACATTCAGTTTACTAGATTTCTCCTCCCCCGCTTATCCTCCTCCCAGCCCTTCAAAACTAGAAACGCCACTGACATTTTTATTACTTTGAAGAGATCAAACCTGAGTTACGTTTCACCATGAAACAGGAAACGCTGCCTACTGAAGCCTGCTGTCTGAGCATCACCTCTTCTTGCAGATGTTGCACAGCCCCAGCAGGCTCACCAACCTCTAACTAAAGGTAGGTAACATCTGGTAAGTCTCCAAACGCTCCCCAGACTGCTTCTTCCAACACGCACCCAGCAAGTATCTATTTGCACAGGCCACCATCTGTGACTGTTGTAGTAACACGTCTGACTTGAGACTAAAATTATTTTNGAGGTCTGGGGCGGGGTGGGGGGGTGGGTGTTTCCAACCTGAACAATACCCATTTTAACAATGAAAACTTGAATTCTAAAGTTCTAGCCCTCCTTCTGCTTTAAGACCTTTTGTGATCACTCTCCACGCAAGCAGCCAGGATTCAGGGTTATTTACACACCTACAACTCCCCCCACCTAATTCTAAGGGAAGTTGATGAATTCACTTCTGCTGAATCACCCCAAGATGAAAAATAAATAGTCGGTGAATAAGTAAGGAATAAAGTTATACTCCAGAGGCAGAAGTTTGAGAAGAGAAAAAGGCCTTAAGGTGAGCCAACTCCTTCAAAGATACAGCCTGTTTTTTTGTGCAAATATTCAAGCCTTGTCAGTAAGTAGCAGGAAATTAACTACTAATTGCAACAGGGCACGTGTGTTTTCCTTGTTCTCTTTGCATCGTCTGCACCAAAGTAACAGCATCCTGCTATCTGTCCTGCCCTACTCAACAGAAGTTATGGTGTGACTTAAAAAGCTTCGCTTTTTGCAATGCAAAAGCAATTGTTTTAACTTTTTAGGTCTTCACAACCAAAAAGAGAGGTATCAAACGTGAAGCAAACAAAACCACAGTAAACGGAAATAAAGGTACAAAAGATCCTCTTTAAGTGACACTTGTTCTCCATCTGCACTCAGGTAGGAAGATGGATGTTATTAAAGGCTCCTGGTACACAGGCTGCTACCTACCAAGTGAGCTATCTCCTTGATAGGCTGTCTCCATAATTAGGTACCTTTTACTGTATTAAGCATTTACTCCTAAGTAACAGAATAGCCTGTCCATACAGTGAAACACTAAATTCATATAAATTGCTCAGAACATTAACATGCCCAAATCCGTGCTCCTCCCTAGCTGGAAAAAAAGTTACTTGCTGAAAGAGTTTCTAAACATAGATACCCAAGTGAAAAATACAGTGTTTTCAGGACACTATCCTGCAGCCTTCAACTGCTGTGACACAGCTAGTCCTTCCCCATCTCTCCCAGTATCACCAAGCCACGTACTATGTTAAAACACCATTTAAAAGAACCCAAATATTCCAGCAGTCATTGCTTCACCTTGGCATATCTATCCCTGCCTTCAGTTACTAGCCATGAGGCAGGTTACCCCAATAGTGATATATAGACATGCATACTGCTAATATATGGAGATGCTACAATCCACGATTTCTGAAAGCAAGATCAATGCCTAAAAAACTGTAGTTTGTGTCCAGCAAGGGAGTCAAGCACACAGAAGTGAACATGTCTCCGCATTTCATGCTGATAAAGGTGAGAAACTGCAGGACTGGCTTTTAGGCAAGAACTGGGATGAAATTTTGCCACTTAAAGAGCGAGAAAGTTACCTTGAATTCAAACTATACCTCCCCCAACATAGTTCCCAAAAATTCAACCCCCTTTTTCAGATGCCATCGTTCCATGTTTCAGAGGTCACACCACCTGCTACGTAGACTTCTTCCAGTGTCAGGAACATGTAGGTCTCCAACTGGTATTCTTGTGTGCAAAACTCGGTACTTCCACTGCCCTACAGTAATTCTCCACATTAATTCTCCACATTGTCCCCAAAAGGTGAGTTTCAACATATTTCAGTTCGTTTTTCAATGCCAATTCTTTCTGCAGACTCAGGACTTTTTTGTCCAGAGTCGTGTTGCGACAGTGATGAGAACAACCAATGAGGGCTACCGTTAAAACGCTGGTGACTTAACACGTTGACACACAAACATCACTCATCCAGACAGTAGAGAAGTCCCATGAACCAGTTAATCCCCACCTATTTTTACGGAATTCAAAATTTAAATGAAATTACTCTGTTATATGAACAGTTGTTTATTCAGCCATTTTTTGCACTTTACAGCTGGAATTCTGGAAATTCAAACACCACATCTTTGCCTGTGAGCTTCTTGTAGACACCAGAAAATGTTTCCACCTGTGAAGAAAACCAATCTTGTTTATACAGACTGCATAAGGAAGTAAAATCTATGTGAACATACATACTACACTATTTCCACTACTACACTACTTCCCACTGCATCTTCACTCTGAAGTGAACTCTCAAGCCCATTATTTTCTTCTAGATAAAGGTAGCTGAGAATTTACGCAGAAGAGTTTTCGGGAGAACATTTGGAACCTCTTTCATTTGCAACCACAGGAGACCCGAAGAGCCAAGCTGTCCTAAACATGCCGCCACAGAAAAAAAAAAAATCTAAGCAAAGTGATGGGGGGCTTGAGGCTGTACCAAAGACATCTGTTTAAGGTTAAAACTAAGCGCTTCACTTAAAACAAACACACACACCCCCAAAAAAAAAAATACAACACCCAAACAAACAAAAAGACCCCAACAAAACACTATTCCCATGAGGAAACCAATACAGCTACTTTATAATCCAGGGTTTTTGGCAAATTGAACTAGAGCTTTAGTTCAAAACTGTCTTGCCTCATCTTTAGCATCTTATTCCAAATACAAAGCCAAAAATCTTTTTGGCTTATAGTCTTTTGCTGTATCACACAAGCAGCCTCTTTGCTATGTCAGAATGCCACCCCATCCTGCATGAGAAAGTGAAGTTTTTCGTTTACCTTGTGTTCAACATTGTTCTGTTGTGCTTTGTCCAAATGGACTTTTATGAGCCTGCTGCCGTCCAGTTTTACACGGATTCTCTTGCCCACAATTTCACTTGGGAAGACCAGGTCTTCAAGAATGGCATCGTGCACTGCTGTAAGCGTACGGCTGAAATGCCACATTTGTATCATTAAAACACATCCTCTTGTCAATTTTCCAGTTTACTAAGGTTTAAACTTTCCACAGCATTCTTTAGCTGAAAATTCAGTTGCGTTTTGGTTTGGGGTTTTTTTGTGCCTTTTTTTTTTTTTTAAATGCTGCAGTGTGACAATAACACACCTTTTCAAAAGTTACGCAAAAACAAAAGCTGAATTCTACACTGACTGCCGAAACTTAACAAATGCATGAGGGGAAAAAATGTCAGCACCCAGGTTTCTGACCTTTTAGATCACATGTTGCTTTGCAGCAATGGCCCTGAAACATTCTTTTATTTCTACACATTTAGGAAGATTTCATTTAAATAAGTTGTCCCATCTGCAATTTTACCAAAGACATTCACTGTAAAAGTTTAAGTGTGCAAGTATCTTCAACCACACAGGGTATGTTCATAGGAGACCCAGTTCTGAAAACACTGGTATCTTCATCCGCCTAAACGTAAGTGGCTTAAAACACCGATGTATTATGAGAAAAAGTCTAGCTGGTAAATTTAGTTCACGCTTAGAAGACTGATGTCTACATTTGTGTTCTTGAACTGTCCAGAAGCGAGCCAAAATGAGAAAAATTAATCCAGGTTATTTTATGTACGAGTCTAGATGACTGGTAAGATTTCCAGCTTCCCTGTCTGCAGTTTCAAGGCAGTAACACTAGCAACTAAGTCCTGTGGTCTACAGCAGCATTTCAAACTTGGAAAGATTGGGATAGCGAAGGGAAACAAACACCAATCACAGTTCTATGCTTCACAATCTAGTCTGATGTAGTCTCAGGCTGAGAAAGGGACAGTCCTGCACAGCCTTTTTCCCTCCTGCTGAAAGCTGCAGCATGCTAATCACGTACACAGATGCCAGCTTCTCTAGCCACTGTGCAATAGTAGTTTTAACATAACACAGAGGCCTTCAAAGGCAGAACTGCAGCTAGAGGAGTACTATGAAACTTTTAAAATCCATAGCTTAAGAATTCGAAATACAATAATAGATATGACACAGGTATAATACCGGGGGCTGGGAGAAGTTACAGGAACATGCCATAAAGAGGACACGCTTTTAAGAACTGGACTACATAACGATACAGTAAGACAGAGAACCATATAGAAGAGGGACTGACATCCACCTAGACATAGTAGTGTTGCATGTCTAGCAATAAATAGACTAGATGAGAGCAGGAAGGCCATTTAACACAAATAGCTATATTACTGCTCTTAAATTAATGCCCAGCGAGACTACTCATACCCACACCCCTCCTCAGCCATTCTCTCCCTCACTGCATCCCTTCAGTATGCCAGCCCTGCCTTCTGTACAGTTTAACATGTACTGTAGGTCTTTCTACAACTTAAAAAAAAATTCTTGTCAGCACACTGTGGTAACAGAGACAGCGTTCTGGGGTTTCTTAAGCCAGTATTGCTGGCTAAAAATTGGCTACAGGTGTACCTAGAAATACAAATGGGAGTTCCAAGAAATGCAACACAGTGCCCAAAGACAAACGTTTCACTGTACCCTTTAGCAGCCAAATGACAGACACTATTTCAAGCAGTAAGAAAAAGGGCAAGACCACCCAATCACTTGAAGGCCTTCTTGAAAACTCAACTGAACATTACTTGACTAAACTACCAAGTTACAAAAGAAGGCTGTCATATTGAATCAATATTATTTACTTACCTCCTGGGACGCTTTTGCTTGTTTTTTGTGCGGCTTTTTCTTGTTGGCTTGGGCAGAATCCTTCTCTGTTAAGGGGGGAAAAAAAAAAAGTATTTCTCAGTATCTAGTTGCTTAAAATCAACTTTAAAAAAAAAAAAAAACAAAA
This sequence comes from Dromas ardeola, assembly GCA_013398915.1. Classification (NCBI taxonomy): domain Eukaryota; kingdom Metazoa; phylum Chordata; class Aves; order Charadriiformes; family Dromadidae; genus Dromas; species Dromas ardeola. The sequence goes on along the minus strand of VYZM01002536.1, from coordinate 152,177 downwards.
CACATGCATTTTTTTCCCCCCACTAGAAACAGATACATGGAAGAGGTTTAAGCCTGTCTACAGCTACACCAGTATTAGAACCTGGTATTACTTGCAGAAGCTGAAGTACTAGTATTGATTTATTTCATATCTACTGATCCCGCATTCAGCGCACTGAAATAAAAGGTTTGCATTTCATCCCCACCTCCTCCATGAATACAACTAGGGTAGTTTACTGTGTCGTATTAGCAATCTGAACACGCTTCTTTGGGAACAGAAATCTCAAATCATTTTACATTTTCTGTTAGATTGAGTTTACTACTCTGTTTCACACCAGCGGCTCTCAGTCCCACAGATAGCTATGTGATATCTGAGATCAAAACACTAGTTTGAAGAATGAGATGTATTACACAATCCAATCAAACCCTGTCTTAAGTGTAATCTCTTCCAAAAGCAGCATCTACAGGTATTTATACCAGCTTGGAGCAGTAAAACTTATTTTCTGCTTCCCTATCTGCAAGGGTAGATGTTTTAAAACATCCGAGTTTTAGATGCAGTTGTAGCCACCTGCAGTATTTTCTAGGACACATCACAGCTTCTCCATGACTGTATTCATGATGGGGTTACTGTAATCCAAACTGGGTCATGCCACATTCAAAAGCAACAATGTTTCACCTACAGCAGAACAACTGCACCCATTCCCTTCTAAAATATGGATTACTAAACTGACAGGGAATTATCAAGCACTTAATTTAAGTGATCCAGAGGCACTTCATTAAAAGAAGTCTTCTTGGCCCCATAAAGATTCAGGGTAAGGTGCTCTGGCTCTTAAAATTACGTTACAAAGAATTTTTGCTAAAAAGAGCTTCAGTCTAACAACTAACTGTCCACTCTGCAGACAGATCTCCAGAATTTACTCCACCCCTTGGTACTGCCCAGACAGCCCTCTATCACGTTCTCATGGCTTAGCTCCTTCCGTAAATTCAGAACGAGTCACCTTTTTCCTTCCTCTCCTATTAACTTGAGTTTTAAGTGCTTAGATTCTACCTAAGCACAGAAAAGCTCCTATTAATGTTTGCTCCCTTTTACTTTCAAGCTTTGCTTCTCAAACTTCTAAAGAAATAATTGAGGCCAGAACAAGTTATATCCTCCTCCAAAAAGCTTCACATCTCACCAAGCTTACATAGCCTTGGCTGCCAGCTGAAATCATTTTAGCTTACATCCACAGAAGGACATTCATTACATTCCTGCTGGTACAGAAAACCTGCATTATATCATTGTTATTTTGAATGGACAAGACATGAAGGGTAGTGCTGGCACAGGTTATCCAGAGAGGCTGTGGAATCTCCATCCTTGGATGTTCTCAAGACTCATCTAGACAAAACCATGGCTGACCTGATCTAGTGTTGGGAGCAGTCCCGCTTCGTGCGTGAGGCTGGACTAGATGACCTCAGGGACCTCTTCAAATCAACATTTTCACACTTTTAAGTGTTTTACCTGAGCAATGAACACCACGTGCTTTCCACTGAATTTCTTCTCCAGCTCACGAACTAGCCGCACCTGGATCTTCTGGAAAGATTTCAGCTGAGGAACTGGTACGAAGATAATGATGGCTTTTCTGCCACCACCCACTTCAATTTCCTGAAACAGATGTAGAAAGTAAACATTATCTAGGGGTCAAGAAGCAACGTTTGGTTTGATCGTGAATCCTCTGAACACAGATATTTGATAGTCTTGCTTACAGCTTTAGGGAGGGCGAGTGGCAAAAGGAGCATCAGAGAGCAGTACCTGTTTTAATGCATTTAAGAGCACGTATTAAACAGAAAAACCTCTGTCAGAGCACTTGTTTTGCTGTAAAGGAGTGACTGGGCAATCAATCCCACCACTCCTTTCAGAGTCACATCCTCTGAATAGCAAAGCTCATTCTTTCTGCAGGATGGGACTCAGATGTACAATCCTAACTACACTGAATGCTCATCATCACATCTGCAGTGGTACTTAGATGCTGACACAAAGTTTCAAAAGTTATTTGCCCCTAATGCAGACTCTAGACAAAGTTTAGAGTAATAAGTATCTTATTTTGGAGCCGCTATTTCATGGAAATCATCTTCTGTCCACCACTTGCCAAGGTGTGCATCGCTACTCAAACAAAACATTTCCTTCCCCTCCAAATGCCAGCAGGTTTACATCACATCAACATGGGATTACTTTTCCCCTGGTTTCTTTCTCCAACAGTTGGCCAAAACTGAAGAAGTTTAGGATTACAAGGTGCTTCTCCCATGATCCCAACTGTAGACATCCTCATTCTCCAACAGAACAGAAAGCTGAATTGTTTTTCATCAGCTACATTCACACATGAGCTAACTCAGATGCCCACAGCAGATTTCTTACAAATAAAACTACATAGCAAAGTAAATAACAAAGACAGTTTTAAAAACTCCTCATTGAGGAGAGTACGCATTGCTGTACTTCAGCATCGAAACGCTTCTTCTGAAGGCCCCTGAACTCATACACCAAGCCTACTTCTGTATTCCCAGATTCTCTAACTTAACTCTAAGCAGTCAAGCATCTGTGTCTGTGGGCATATTGGTGGGCCTGGGCAAGAACCAAAAAGCAACCTACTGAAATTTTTGGTTACAGCAACCAGCTTCAGAAGTTCCATCCAGTCTCCGAGGCTGACAAATTCTAACACTAATTTTCTTCCTCCTTTTCCACTAATTTTCTTCTTCCTTTTCTTCCTTACAGTTTCAGTTGCCTTTATGAGCTAAAAACTAAAATTTACAAACAGACTAACCTACATGAGCAAGTAAGTCTATAACCTCAATCCACTTCCTATTACTTGATACATAAGAGGATTTACAAAAAAAATGATTTTACAGAGAGTATTACAGTTTATGTTCCTGATCAAGATTCTGCAATGCCTACATTGCCAGCCAATATCCACACACAAAAAGCCAGTTTCAGATCTCAAATCCAGTTTGCAGCGACAGAAAGCAGAGCTATGTTTTTTAAATACTTTCATTTAAAACACCAAACTGCCATTTGAGTTTTAACAATGACTTTCCAGACCAGTTCCTAAAAAAGGCCCACCTATTACAAAATCTCACGTGTAACAGCAAATACCAGAGGATAAACCACAACAGCATACAGGAAAACAATCACAGGCTGTAAGAAACAGATAAAGACACCATTCAACTAGTATGTTAACAGTCACAAAAATTAGACGCGCACAGAGCAAGTCATCGAGCCATTCTTTGTGGAGGTCTAGCCTACCTTAGCTGCTGTGATGTTCAACTCCCGCAGCTGAGCCTTTAAGTCAGAGTTCATTTCCAACTCCAGCAGAGCCTAGGAAAGTGAGGTTGCAGAATAATCCATTACATACCGTTGAATTCATAAGAACCCTTGAGACTGATGCCTGTACATGGTGCCAGAGAGCAGCTATATACTTTTTACCACAGTCAATATCAAAGATTTAACTTCCTGTAAGTCACCATGACAGATGCAACAAGTTCAACTGGTGGGAACACAGGCTGACTGCCCCAAGTAAAACTAGGAAAGAGTACACGTTTAGACAGCATCACCCTGGAAGTTTAAGCTCCAGACAACTGTCACAACACTGTCTCCGTAATCTGCAGTTTGTTACCGAACAGCAGGAAGAGACACGTACCTGGGATATACCAGACTCAAACTCATCTGGCTTCTCGCCATTAGGCTTCACAATCTTTGCGCTGGAGCTGAACATGGCCGTCCTGCAAGGCAAAAGAACATCTCAGGTGCCACCAGCAACGTGGTCTTCTGCCACAAACGCAGCCAAGACTCTGCAACCCGGCTGCTCGGCCACACGCTTCCGAGAGAAGCCAGAGAGAGCCCCCATGGGCTACACAAGCCCCACCACGTCACTCCAGCGGATACCGACCAGAACAGACCAAAACAGTCCCGGGGAAGGAGGGGCCTGCCCGCCCACCGGGGAGCCCGGGCAGCTGCGAGGCCCCGGCAGCACCGGGGAGGCGGCCCGGCCCCTTACCCAGCCCCACGTGCGGCCGAGCGGGCGGCCGGGCAGCCCTTCCCGGCTGGCGGAGCTCGGCGCCCGGCCCCGGCCCCCTCCATCCGCCCAGCGGCCCGTTACCCCACTGCCGCGGCCTCCTTCAGCGGGAGGACGGAGGAAAACCCCGCCGGCTCCCCTCCCCCAGCACCGGGCGCCCCAGCGACCATCGGGCCTCGGGCGTGCGATAATCGGGGGCATCCCCGCCCCGCGGCCGAGGCGGGGAGCACCGCTCGCCGCCCGGATCCGTATTGAGGCGGCGGCGGGAGGAAAAGTCATTGGCGCCGCTAGGGCCCGCGCCGGGCCCGGGCACCCACCTCTCTCCGCGCCGGCCTAGGAAAAGGGAGAGCTCTCGCGAGAGCGGCGTAAATCGCGGCCCGGGGAAGGCGCTGGCCCCGCCCAGGCGGGGGTGAAGCCGGACCCGGAAGAAGGGCAGGGCAGATCCCCGGCGGCTCCGCGGGACGGCGGTGGCTTCCGCCAGCGCGAAGCCCGAGCGGACGCTGGGTGTCCTGGCGCGGCGCCCGCGGACGGCGCCATCACTAGCTGCGGGGGTGGCTCGGTGGCGGAGCCCACGCGCAGCGGCGGCGGGGCCGTGAGAGTCGCCGTCACCCGGGGCCTGCGGGAATGGGGCTCCCTTCCCGCCTCTCTTCTCTTTCCGGCGGGGCTCTCCCGGCGGCAGCGAGGGAGGAAGGAGAAAAAAGAGCCTGCTCCGCTCCGTCCCGCACAGGCCTTCGCCGCCACCTGCCTCTCCGTTGGGCCCGGCCGGCCTGAGGCGGCTCCGGCCGCCCCGCTCGCCTCAGGGGCTCTCGCCTGCTCCCCTCAGCAGCCGCCGTTCTCGGCCCGCGGTGCCCAAATGCTCCGTCAGTGAACAGTCTCCGGGATCTCGGCCTCGGCAACGCAGCGCGGCTCGGGCTGCTCCAGCAATGGCAGGGCCCGCAGACCAAGCGTGCGGCTGCCTCTTTTTTTCTTGCAGAGCTCCCTCGCCGGCGTCAAATGCTGCACCAAAGACAGCCACCAGCTTCAAAAACAGAGTAGGGTAGGGGGTGTTTTTTTTTCCTCCCCCTCTCTGTTTCATCTCTCCACACTCCATTTAGTGGGCTGAGAGTTCACCCGTGGTGTTCAGCCCTTACAAGGACACAGAGGCCCACTGGAGGGGTCTCGGGCATGCAGTCACCCCCTGACTTTTGGCAAGGCGCTGTGCCGAACAGGCACGGCCAAAACCATGCCGGGGACCCTGCTGGCAACCAGAGAGGACGGGCCGCCAGCTGGGACCCCTGCCTGGGCTTTGTTTTGTGCACTGCTATAAACAGGACCTTTCCGTTGTTGCTGCTGAGACAATGTCACAGCAATCAGAGTTACTAAACTGTCATTACACTAGAAATAACACACGAGTCTTCAGCTGTGGTCAGGTACTAACTCAAGATACGAGGTTCCTGGGCTCCACATATTGTCTCATCACTGGAAGCACTTTTGTTTATATATTGTATTATTATATAATGAAGGCAGGATTACAACTTCCATTTGCACGTTGCTAAAAAGAACAAGCTGTACTCTAGTTTTGAAAGAAGCGCTTGCACGTTATATCGGGTGAAAGGGCCTGGCTGTGCATCTAAAGTGGAGCTAAAGCCTTGCCTTGCTGGGTCTGGGTACCCCAGAAGAGATCCCCACCTCGACATTCCCCTGTTGGCCAATTTAGAGAAGTTCCCTGCTCAGGGGAAAGTCCACTCAGGGGCAGGCGTGCAGCTCTTGGCTGGATGCAGGAGTGCAGTTCAGAGCACTGCTTCTGTGCTCAAATTCCCTGAGTAATCCTAAAAGCAGCCAGCTGTAGCTTGTAATTCCACATTCACTATTACTGTGTAGTCTGTCACTTAAAAAAAAATCCAGTAATAGGAGTAATAAGCTCCTGTTGTAAACAAAAAAAACCTGAGAAGGATCCCCCCCAACCTAATCGACCTTAGCATGTGCAGAAGGCAGCCTGTCATGTTTTTTAACATTTGTGGGCTTTCTGATGAATTTACGATACACAGAAAAGCAGATTGTTCAGTTCCCATTTTTCTCCCATGTCACTCTTTTTTTCCTCGCATGATTTCACAGAATAGGAAAACCTGCCCAGCTCATACTGATGGCCAGGATTAGTATTTACAGAGATTTGAAATTATCTAAACAACAGTGATGAGGATCTGATTGAAGAGTGGAAAAAGAAAGATAACAAGTAATGATCTCAGCAGTCCAGTAATCCACATGCAGTTTGTACTGTGCAATCCTTTATGAGAGGGAGAAAGAATAGATGGTGTGCGGATGGATCAAAATTGGACTGTTCAGAGCGCCAGTGAAGAAATGAAGAAGCAATGTGACCGTCTACAGCTGTCTACAGCTTCCCATCCTCTTCATAGCGATGCTACTGAATTGACCATCATGCTACGCAACAGCAATGAGAGATGAAGGTGTACAGAGATGTTTCCTTTCTGACACTGACTGTGCATTAGGGGGAGGATGCGGAGTGTTGATATCTATGTCGGCTTTACCCAGTCAATAATGCCTGGTATCCAAAGCAGCTGACAGATTTTCAAGAATCATGGTGGAAATGTGATCTTTAAAAGAAGTTGTGGCATTACAAAATGATGTAATTAATGAGGTTCTTATGCCATGCAGACTCAGAATGGGCGGGGCGAAGAAGTGGAAAGAATAAATTAGTCAGGTGTGTTACAAAAGTATCCCAACAGCAATAGGACAAGGTCTCATGATGCTATGAATAACATGATCTAATATAATAAGTGGAACAAGCAGAGACAGAAGGCAAGACTTGTCAGGGTCATAGCTAATTCTAGAATTAGAAGCAAAAGTGAGTCTATTGCTAGTTTACTTCTCTGAAAGAGGCTTCTAGAACCACACCGAACTTTCAAAGCTGTTCCTTGTAGGCTGTTCCTCTAAGGGTTGACTGAAGATTGTGATGATGCTAGGGGATTACTACTTTGCAGCTTCACTGACACATAGTTTTTCACTGATGTACAGGCAAGTTTTTTGTTCTGCAAGATCTCCTCCTCAGGAGGAGGAAGATAAAACACCTCCTTTTTCTCTCTTTATATTTTTAATCAAGGCAATGAGATGGCAATATAACTTATACTTGCAGGTTATGCTAGATAAAGTGACTGCCTAGTGACCTACTGACCTAAAAGCTGAGTTTAAAATAGGAAATGCTTGGTTCAGGTCACATCAAATTTTGCTTTAAAAGCTTATGTGGGGAACGACGTTTTAGTTTAAACATGTTTCAAGCTAAAATATTTATCGAAGATTAAGATGCTTAGCTAATGTGTACATTACATGCATTAATGTGGGACAAAGTAATCAACTAACATTTACAATGAATTTAAATAAAAATGCCCTACAGACACATGCCCTTAATAAGTGATGAGTGTATTTTTTGTATACATATATCAAGTCCTGTTTTTTCCTGCAGACTGTCAGTTATAAATACAGAAATGGCTGCCAAGAATATATGTTAAAATGTTCATAAACAAGTTTTGTTTCA